>CAJVQA010001095.1:0-27600 GCA_910591915.1 Cetraspora pellucida | reverse complement strand
ATTATTTTATTTATTTTTATATTTCTTCTTTTCTTTTATTTTATTTTCCTTTAAATAAAAAGATCTTCCACTCAACACTCATCACTTTAAAATTTGCTACAGCTTGATAGTTTTTAGTAAATTTTATTACAATATCAAAAAAAAAAAAAAATATTTAGTAAATTATTAGAATTGGTTCAGCTCTTTTTGTACTAATATGTATTCAGACTGTAACACCAAAGCCTATTACTTGTTAATAAGACTTAAAGGGCTCATTTGTTAATTTATTTATGCACTCTATAAACCTTAACAGAGCTATGTCTTTGTAAAGTTTATCTAATCTTAGTACTACTTTATAGTATATTTCTAATACTTTAATATATCTTTGCTTTTGTCTTTAGGATTTCGATTCAAATAATTTGGTAGAACTATAATCAATCTATTAGTATATTAAATTGACCTAATATCCTTTTTTTTCAGTTCTCTTAGAATTCTGATGGCTTGGTTAGTGATATCCTATTTAGAGGTTCTTATTTGTCTAATTTCTTTATATTGATATTTATTTTATAGGTCTAGTTTTTATAGTAGTAGTATCAAAGGTTTGTGTTATTTTTTTTTCAAATAAGCTTTTTGTTTTTTAGTTTTAACAGATTTACACACACACAATAACTTATTTTAGATTTGCACTGCCTAATACTGGTTTGTATTTCTCTATATAATCAGTTAAATAAATACTGCATAATCTGCTAGTTATGCTAATGCAACTATAATTATAAGTATTTTAATCCAATTGTTAGAAACAGTTGCTATAATACAAATAAAAATCTAAATCTTCATTATCAGTAGGTTTTGAGCTTCCAACCTGCTACTTAAAGGTGTGACAACTTGTTCATTTCACTAAGTCACTATATCTTTAAAACTATTAATTTTGATTAGTCAATTTATATAATCTTTATATGAGATGTTGTTAATTAAAATAACTTTTTTTTACATATATCTTATTTTGAGATAATTGAGTTTAATCACTTATTTTGTTTTTCAGATTGATCTAGAATTAATAAAATTTTACAATTTTGATTGGTTAAAGGTAATAGGTAACTATTAGGTAATCTCATAATGTGTTAGTCTTGAGCAACCTTGTGTAATTTTCTTTTACATTTTCTTATTTTTTTATTATGCAAATTAACTTTTATTTATAATTGAAAAATGTCAAACATGTCAAATTTATAAGAATTCAATAAAAATTCATTTTTCAAAAAATTATAAAAAAGACTATTTTAATAAATAATACCCCATATGATTTATGTAAATAATTTATGATACTTAATTTTTAAACATGTGTAATTAGAATCAGAAAAACCTATTCTACAACTTTTAATTAATTTTTAAAAACTATTTACTTAAGAAAATATTTTTTATTTTAATTAAATAAAAATTTACTATAAATTTTATATATAATTTGAAAATTGTATCCTCTACCCTTAAGTACTGGTCAAACTTAATACTCCACAAATTCAAATTTTAAATTGAATTTGCAGAGTTCTAATCAACGGGTGCAGGTCAAAATCCTGACAGGTTATAATCCCAACAAAAAAATCCCAACAGTTGAAATTCCCGACAATTAAAAATCTGACGGCCAGAATTTTTAGGTAGAAAATCCCAAGTATGAGATATGTTTAAAGCGAAATAGACTCTTATAATTTAATTAATTTTAGGGTTAGATCACTTTAGATAATGGTTGGAATAGGTTTGCTATTATCTATTATATTTTTTATCAGAGTTTATTCTTGTCGGAATTTTTAACTGTCGGGATTTTTTTGTCGGGATTCCGTTTGTCGAGATTTTGACCCAAACCTTAATCAAACTACCATTAGGTACTGCTAAACTAGTTGTATTTATCTCTTCCAGCATTCGTTTTGCAGTTTTAAAAGTTAAAAGAGAGGTATTAAATTTTGAATTACTCATTGAAAAAAAAGTTTGATTTATTGTAAAAAAAAAAAACTGTGAAAATAACAGTAAAAAAAACCATGAACGAACAATTAGGAGCCATAGAATAATTATTACCTATCACACAACTTAAATAGTAGTAACTGGTTTTATATTACGCGAGAATTCAGTTCGATTCTTGAATTTACGACCAGTTCAGACTCTGGTTACAAGAAACATAATAATATAATTATTCATTAACGATCTACATTTTTTTTTTTCGAACACTAACATCAATAACACGCGTAAAAGAATGAAAATAAAAGTTCATTATACGTAGCCATTGATTAAGAATATATATCAAAATATGTGCAAAAATCAATAAATATTAAAGTGTAGGGATGACATGTTATTTAAATCACAATGATATAAATCACTAATTTTTATTTAAATCAATTAAAAGCAGATTTAAATATTTTATTATGTTGCATTGGAGATTCTGTGGATTTAAAAATTGCATTCAAAGTCAGAATTTGAATATAAATAATTGAATTACGTAATAAATATCAAAATTTGATTTAATTCATGATTTTTGCCATCCCTATTAAAGTGCGACGCAACATTTTTGCATCCAATATAGAATAAATTTTACTTACACTATAGAACAAAACAAAGATACATATATATATATAATAAATAGAAATTTAAATTGCTCGAAATTCTTCAAACCTTAATAAATTTTGTTAAACTTCTATTTTTGATACCAACAATTCAATATCAGGTATAGGTCTAGTCACAGCACCATATAATTTTTTAACATTATTCCCTTCAACTTCATTAAATAAGAAATTTCTGATTAAAACAGCCAAAATAACTTTAAATTCCATAAGAGCTAATTTCATTCCAATACAACTTCTCTGGCCTGTATTAAAAGGTAAATATGTAAAATTGGTAACTTTTGATTTCAATTCTGGATTAAACCATCGAGATGGGTTGAATTTGGTTGCATCTTCACCCCAAATTGAGGGGTTGTGGTGAATCGCGTGGACAGAGATGCCGAACAAAGATCCCTAATAATTCGAATTTGTTTACAATAATTGTTAGTAGTTGTTTAAATAAACACGAATAACAGAATTTTCAATTTTTTTGCAAAAAAAAAAAAAAAGATAGATAGATACCTTTGGAATAAAATATCCGTTTATCACTTCATCCTTAGTAGTCAAGCGAGAGAGTAAAGACACTTTAATTCATAGATTCATGTTAGATAAAAATTAATAAAAGCAGGTAAAGTTGATAAAAATCATGTAAATTATTCGTACCAGGTGGAATGATTCTCAAAGTTTCTTTAACAACGCTATCCAAATATTTCAAATGTTCAATTTCATCGAAAGTTGGTTGAATATTGGGATCAGGAAATGTTTGAACCAATTCTTCACGAAGACGGTCTTGAATTTCGGGATGTTTGGAGAGTAAATATAATGCCCAAGATAATGATAGACTTGTGGTATGATGTCCAGCAGCAAGGAATGTCATAATCTGGAAATCAAAAAGTAAAATTTTAATTATTATTATTTAGTGTATGTACACTAATTAGATGTCTTTGAAAATACCTGATATTTTATTTCATTGTTTGACATTTTTTCATCATCTGGTAAAACCGCATTCATTGTTACTATTAAGGTTAATAGATCTTTGCCTTTAAGTTCACCTTCTGCAAGTTTTTTTTCTCGTTCTCTAACCAATTCTTCCGATATTCTTCTTACAGTTTTAACGGCATTCATGAATCGAACATTAGTACTAGTTGGAATCTTTCTAATAAAAGGAAAGTATCCAGATAACAAGAGTATCAACAAGTCAAAAGGTGCATCATCAAGATTTGTTGCATCTTTATACGCATTTGCTAATTCTGATTGAGAATTAAGTGAATTGATTTCATAATTAAACCCTATTTGTATATATAAATTTCAAAAATGAAATAATACTTAGAAAAAATATTAGGATATTACATTGTTAAGATATTATTAGGATTAATTACTACCAACTAAACCTATGATGTCCAAAGTTGTTTTAGATATTAATGGATTAATGATGACTTTTTCTTCCTTGTCGCCGATTTGATTCATTATCTTTTCTTTCAATTGATGAGAAACCTTAACGACCATTGGAACCATTTCCTTTTAAATATGTTAAAAAAATAAAAATAAATAAAATAAATCACAAATGTAATAGTCAGAAAAGATGTTGCATAGTTTTACATGTGAATGTCAAATCGTAATAACACAACAATCAATTTACTATAAACTTTAAGAACTGTCTACTAAATATCAAAAGTGGTAAAATAAAAACTAAACATTAGAGCTATTATTATTATTATTATTATTATTATTATTATTATTATTATTGTTGTTGTTGTTGTTGTTATTGTTATTGTTGTTAGTTATGCAGAACTTTTTTTACTAAAACAACCTTTACATTCGCCCTTTAAGCAAACTTATCCAACGCAAATTTTGTGCTACACACTTCCTCAAACCTTTTACCATAATTATGAAAAGAAAAAAATTGACTTTTTTTTACTTAGTAAAAAGTTTTGAAGAAGTAGATGTGAAAGTTTCTAAAATAAAATTTCTGTGTTGAATAAGTTTGTATAGTTAATCAAAAGTTAAACGCTTAGCCTATACCGACAAACCTAAGAAACTTTTGTACAAAACAAAATTTTATAGTTTTAAATTAAAAAAAACCTTGCTTTTTATGAAATCAGTATGTAACTGTTGCAATCTTTTGCAAAATTTTAGAATATCATTTAAGAGAATTTCATTCTATACTTTTGCAATTTGAGAGCGAGTGAAATTATAAATGGAAAAGGATATGAAGTTTAAAGTTTACAGTAATTTTATATAAGGCCATACAAATTTAATAAATCGGTTCTCATAACATAAAATTTTTTAAAAGTGACCCGGCAACACAGCTTTTTATAAAAACTCACCCGGATAGTAAGTATACTTGAAATTTTTTTTTAGAGTTTTGTAAAGTTCGACCCGGCTGGGTTATGAGAACCAATTTATTAAGTTTGTATGGCCTAATTTTAATATTCAATTTAACATCTACTTTTGTTGATAAAAGAAAAATAAATACCCTTGTATTAGCAAAAGAAAATGCAGGATTCATCATTTTTCTTTGCCGTTGATGAACATTCCCTTCAGCAAATACTAATCCTTCTCCTACAAGATCCAATAACTGAGGGATTTGTCTACTTTTTTTATATTCATATGAATTAGTGGATAAGATCTTTTGGATCATTTTAGGATCAGTAGTAATGATAAATGTACGGTTCAAAAAACCATGAACTCGAAAGAAGGAACCATATTGTTTTTCCCAACGAATCAAATTTTCGCCTATCTAAAAAAAGATTTAAATACATCTTAGAAAAATATTATAATGATAATAACTTCTTTATATGAAGATAAAAAAAAGTTTTATGAAGAGAATTTACATCAGTATCCTGAAATACTTTAACATTTCCTTGTAAAAAATGGTTTGTGGGAGGACCCGGAATTTTACTTAATGGTGACAAGTACAAAGGATAGATTGAAAATTTGTAGAAAAAGTATCCAATTAATGCAACAATCGCGTATCCGAACCAATTACCTACACTAAAAGGAGCAAAGATGTGTAGGTAGTAGTAAACCATTTTAAGTTCACGATTGAAATGTGTATAATGAAATCCAATGGTTAAATACTTGACTTATTTCACTGATCGGCAAGTCGTCTAGCCGATATCACGTAATGTGACAATTTACAAATTATATGAGATAAAACTAATAATATGCTAAATTGTCGCAAATTAGGATTGTCACCGTCGGTAAATAGGGCAATAATTTCGCCGATAATATCGATATTCACCAATCATATTTTAAATGAGGTAGAGTATATTACGTAATTATGTAACACGTGTTCTCACAAAGTGCATTATTGCAAGAGCACGGGGTTACACGAAACGTAATAAAATATACACTCAAATGCAAAATGACAAGATATCAAAGCCTAAATGACTAAATTGTTTTATAAATGACTAAAAATAATCTTAATGACGCAAATGACCCGATGACTTGAAGTTGTCGCGATTGGGTTATTTTTGTCATGAATTATAAAATTATTTTATTAAGGAAAAGCATTTTATAATCACACAACAGAACGACAATTAGGTGTACACGTAAGTTGCGATCGGCAAATTTGTCAATTACTCTGATTGTTATTCCATTGCGATTATTATAAAAGATTATGTTTATATTGAATCCTTGATTAAGAAATGCAACTTTGCGGTCGCGCAATCTGATAATAATTAGGAGATTGCGATTGATCGTAATGTGGGCTGCGATCTATAAAATTTGATCAAAAATAGATCATTTTGCAAACCACTACAAATGGCCAGGTTATTTACCATCCGTGACTTAATTAAAAATTTCCATACCGATTAGATAACGAATTACGACAAAAGTTTATTATTGTAAGGCTTTTTATTTATTGTAGTTGTTTAAACCCGAAGGTTATAACTTTCGCCAATTTACAATTATACGGTTTTTTTTCATTTTTCACATATTGTACAACTTTTACGACGTCTACATTATTTACTAATTTTAAATATTTTGCAATTCTTATAAATTTTACAATATCTTGCAATGTTTTGTGAATTTTAATCATTTTTGCGATTGGTCCCTAACAATAATAAGCTTTAACCGAAAACTCCTATGTGAGTAGAATGTTAGACTATGACTTGTTATGACCTATTGACTAACTATAAGTTATGACTTTATGATCTATTACACAGTAACAGGTAAAGTGTCGCACAAATGCAATGAGTTAGAAGATAGAATTAGAATATGATAAAGTAGACCATTCATATCAGATTATTTATTTAGTATATAAAAAACTAAGGTGCAATATTGTGTTAACTATACCGTTCCCATAGAATAATAACTACATAGTATATATATATATTAAGATTTTGAGCTATTGTTATATTAATGACATACTAAGATGCATTTTACTATTTTATTCAGTATAAATTCCGATGTATTGTATGTTCCGAGCCTTACAATCAGCAATTAAACTTTACTAATATGTTTCAAAAGTTTCTGAATCGGCCAAAATTGATAACTCATCGATTCGGTTACCAACAATTTTTTGTTTCAATTGTCTCAGGGATAATACTCATCCGTTATCCATTTTAAAATATTGAAATTAAAAATATCTTAGACAAAACCCACATTTTCTCTTCTCAAAAAAACAACAACATTACATGCATTTTACGATCATAGAAAATATGGATTAGTCGGGTATGGTAAATTTGCCGACAACCTACCTCTAGCAAACATAACTATAAATCGGTCCAGTCTTAACCTCAATCGTGTCAATTTTGTCGGTGAAATAGTTGAGCCAGATGGCTCATGTGTAATTCATTATTAAAGTTAGCAGAGTACTGACAAGATGAGAACATTAATAACATAGAAATTGGAATCTACTTATATTCTTAGATTAATGATGTAATTCAGTGATAAAATCACATGAAAATACAATCTAATCTGACACACATATTCAAATTCGTATACACCTTTTCGCTTTAAATTTAGAAGCAATTTGATTTGAAGATTTGGACGAAGTATGATTGTAGAAGAATATATCTGACTTTTAATTTCATCTTGAGCTGTTGAAACTAAATTTTCTTATTATGGAAAAGTTGCAAAATTTTAGAAATTATAACAAAATTTATTTTATAAAATACATATATAGTTGCCCTCTTCTATAATCAAATAATCCATATCATGTAATTTTGTGATTATAAAAAGGTTTTACTACGATGCGCTTATAGAGGTATTTCTATAAGTTTATTAGTAATGGTTAGAAAGTAAATGTAATTTAATCGGTACTTTATTGTTAATCAGTAAATAATTTACTGATATCGAAAACACATTTTGTTAAATTATATCACGGATTTAGGGATGGTAAAAAATCTTTTTTTATTTTTATGGTTTTTTTAACCTGATTTAATAAAATGTTTTACTGAAATCGAAATTACTGCACCTGATTGGATAATTATAATTTCAGTATTGCCGTGATATCACATCGCATAATTTGAAATAAAATTTACCCGGTTATGATAAAAAAAATCATTTTAAAGCAATTTAATATTGATTTAAGACATTGTGTTTTAAATCTTTTGCCATCCCTATCCGCACCCTGCATCATGGTTCAAGGCCACATCTATTCTACATTCGAGGTCACACTTACTTTCACATTCTCATATGATTGAAAATAAAATTAATCAAAAAGTTCAGAAGTCGACAGGTATGGCCTTTTGCATTTAATAGTTTTACGAAATAAGTTTAGCCAACACTAGGAATTTTTTTTTTCATAATATTCTTACTTTACATAATATTATACTGAAATTTTACGCAGTTAGTTTTATGTAAACGATTACTGTGCCTGCTAGAGATGTGCCGCGTATATGTACTATAGGTACTGTACGCGAAAAAAATTCAGGTATCATATGAACGGCACATCTCCGTGCCACGAATTCGCTAAACTATGTAAATCCCAAACCATTTCGAGTTATAAAAAACGTTTAGTGTATAACGTTGGTTACGAAGGTTGATTGCCTTTTTATCAATAGATCCACGTGACAATTTTTTCATACAGGCAAAAATTTTGAATATAAGTTTATACATAGGTATTTACAAATTTTGGACTTGATTAACAAACCATCCTAGCGTTTAGTGTCACCAAAGATTTCGCTATCTGACAACTAAAATTCAAGTTGTAAATCCTAACGTCAGTAGCAAATCAAACCACCTGTTCCATATTTAAAATAATAATCACTACCAAAAAATAAAAGAAAAGGAAACGGGTTCCAGCATCTCGCCTACTATAAGGCATCAATGTTACCAATATTAGTGATAATATCTCAGTATGTTGTAGACAATTCCATCTGAATTCCAGTCGGGATTCTTAGAGATGTAATTAATGATTACGAGGTACCACATGGAACGGAACTGAAAGTTTTATGATAGCTTGGGTATTGCAGGTATGATGGTCATGAAGTCCTTTAATTTAGAAAATCAAAAACAGCAATCAATGAGAGTATCTCTAGGATACCGTGATGTATTAAGAAATTACAGGTTGCTTGGCATTGCTCTATGAATAAATTATAACCTTTGCTTATTAAAGTGTTTAAAGTATTGAATTACGCGTGGTTAATTATGGCTGACGAACTATGTAATCATGAACTATTGATGAAACTATTGCAATTGGCGAAATTATTAACGAATTTATTATAATTATGAACAAAGCAAGTTACTTTATAAGAAAGATTTATTTTCTTACTTTTTTCAAAGTGGCTATATAAATAACAAGATCCACTGTGTCAATGCCCATTGTTTAAAGTATCATTCATGATACTTCAAATTTCATTTATCATGAATAATGATGTATTATATAGTATAATGTGAATAAAGAACGGTAGATTTCGAATAGCCACTATTTCAATGGATAGTTTAAGCACAGTCTATAAGGTATCCGTAATAATTTTATCAAACCGAAAAAAGAACTATATTTTATATAATTTTTGCTATACATTTACAAATAAAGTATACAATCATGTGTTGCGATCTATAAATTTTATCTAAATACTTTTATTTGAAACCAAGCTTAAAGTTTATCTCCGGCTATGAATTCGATATTCGATCAAAATCTAGATATCAACGCAATCACGCTTACAAGGTGTAAAAAAACACACATATGAAGACAACTTCACAGTCCGATCACTTCACTATAACGAGAGTCACTTGTATTCAATTAAAAATTTTTTTGCCATTTAATCCTAATACGATCTCCGTTATTCAAAACGAGTCATCCATATTCGTATACTATATCGATATACACAAAGCACAAATCATTGCGTATTTGGAGTCAATTGTAAACAAATAACTGAATAATGCATGCAACATAAAGTTAAAACTCTAGTCAGTTCAAGACAAATGACTTAATAATATGTATATTGATTCAATATTTGGATGCGTTGAGTAAAATTTATTGATATTAAATCTAGCAAACAATAACTTAACCTCGGCGGATTACAACAAGGTACCATACTCGAGATACCTGAGTGTTACTTAAAAATAAAATGAGAAATCTGTAAATGATTTATAAATCATTTGAATAAATCATTTGAATAAATCATTTGAATAAATCATTAGAATAAATGATCAAATTACTAATCTATCAGATATTTAAGAAATTCTCCGTACCAATGCCCCGGGGTGTAAGTTAAAATTTTGGCCCGGATTAAGCTTAATTCGGCCTAAATTTGGCTTAATTCTGGCCAAATTTTTTAACCTACACCCCGGGGCGTTATTTCGATACTAGGGATTGGAACCGTTAACCGTTTAAAAATTGCTCCATAGTTCCGGGCAGAATTATGTTGGTCATGGGCCGGGATTATTTTAATGCCGGCCAAATTAAAAGGTTAAACGATTAAGAAAAATTTGGCGTTAGGCGGCTCCAATCCATATTCCGTACCAATGCTTAGAACAGTGTCAGCCACTTGATTTTGAAATCCGGGTAACTAATAATTTTCATATCACCGAATATTAACATTCATGTAATATTTTTTGTATTTCTGAATGTGACGCATCAGAAGTTTCGACTTTGTCTATAATGATTTATTACAAGCGACCTGAATGAATATCTGAGTTAAAAATTTGCTAGCAAAGCGTAATTGTTAAATTTAGTAATCAGTGAACAATTTAGAAAAACCTAATCAAACTTCAAAGGAGAATATAAATTTCCATATATCTGATATAATATATCTCTAATCTTATCTGACTTTACAAGACTGATAACTAATCGAGTTAATGGTATTTTAAAAAATCGAGTTTAAAAAATAGCATTTTTTTTCATACGATGAAAATGTATTTAAATGCCATATTCTTCGTGTCTAAGACTTTCATTCTCTTAACATCTATTTTAATAATATCTCTCTTTCATTCACCCACCTAATCTTTTAAAGTTTTAAAAATGGCATCTAATAAATCTATTTTAATTTCATTCGTACTCTTCTTTTCTATCTTCTCACCACATGTTTTAACAATTCCTTTATCCTCGGAAACTCAAAAAGAACCTGACTCTAATGTTCTACCTCCAAATATTACTGAAATTAAGCTTGAAGACCTTCCTAATTCTGGTGAACTTTATAAACTTAACGAAAATCATCCCTCTGAAGAAACTGATTCAGGAAAAACTACCGCAAGTTCTCAACCAGATTCAAATAACCTTTCTACTGAAGCTAACAAAAGTCCCACAACTCCTCAGGTTGATGAATCCGAAAAAAATGTCATTGATCCAGATCCTCGCAAATTTCAATTGAATCCTAAAGATCCACATGCTGCTCCCAATACCGATAATTCCATTAAGAATCGACGATCTATAATTCAAAGTTCTGATGCAACAATTGTTCATGCTCCATCAATTGTTCATGATTCAAGTCCTATTCAAATTAGTGGCAACGTTTATTCATTAGGTTCTCCTATAGTTTATAAACATAAAGAAGTTATAATCCATAAAGTTCATGGTAGTAGAATTTTTAGAATTTGTAGTGATTTTGATTTATGCAAATATGCTTATCATTAGATAGCTTTATTTATCTTTAATCAAGTAAAATAATTTCATTTTTTTTATCAAAGAAAATTTTATTCTTTTGCATTCATATATTTGAATTGAAATTAATTAATAAATACTAAATTATCAGTATTAATATAAATATTGTGTTCATCTAATTAAATTATCACCTACCTACGTACAAGATATAATTGATAAATGTATCTATCGAGTAACGATGCAATGAATTACCTCTTAAATGAGAAATTGACTAGGAAAATTATCATTTGAAAGTAAATGCCAACTGTAGTTTCCTAATCTATTCCCAAATAAGATCGTGGACTCTACGGCAAAAATCTTCCTTATACTGTATTTGGTCGTAATTTATACGCACGTACGTATATACGTACGTGGTTTTCGAGCGTCGTTATTGATGCACCCGGTATAAACATATCCACTGACACTATGTGCTACATGTGAATAGTAATCAGTAGATATTAATGATTCAGACGAAATATTCTGGCTTGGTTATTGTTACGAATATGGTATTGGAATAGAAAAGGATGAGAGCAAAGTATTTATTCATTATTAAAAATCAGCAGAGATGAATAATTCTAATAGAATGTGTCAACTTGGTTAGAGCCGAAATAGATAAGCAAAAAGCATTTATGTATTATCTGAAATCAGTTGAGGTGGGTAATTTTATGGGAATTACAAAACCATCATTTGTCATTATTATAGATGGTGTGAAAAGAAACGATAAAAATGTCAAGATTGAATTATCAAGCAAGTTATTTATAATTACAGTCAGACCTTGATATAATCACCAGGTCGGAAAACAAAAAATTGGTGATTATAAAAAGTTGTGACTATATGAAGGTCAAAATTTATATGTTTTATATAAGCTATGAACAAAAAACAGGGTGACTGTATCAAGGTTGTGACTATATCAAGAGTGACTATAAAAAGGTCTGACTGTATTATATTTTTGAATTTATATTTCAAATTAGAATTTTTAAGTGTTTAATTTTCTAGAGAGTAAGAATTGTGTAACAATTCTATTGATTAAAGTATTCTCCAAAATAAGAGGGTTATAGTTTCTTAAATAAAAATTTGTAAGTTTAAAGTTGAATATAACATGATTTTGATAATTAGTAAGAATATTAGTAAGTATATTAATAAGAGATTGAAATATTAATATATGTTCAAGGAACTTACTAGGTTAGCAGAATTATATGTTTTACTTATATTTTGAAATAAAAGTCATAATTGTTTATTATTATAAATATAAAAATATAAGTTCTGTTACCAGATAGAGTAATGTAATTATAAAAAGATAAATAAGATATAGTGTAAATATTAGATTAAGGTAATTTGTAAAAAGTTTAATATATAATTTTTTAATATATTTGATTAGACTAATAGATCTTGTATTGGATAAGTTCTTATTAAAAATATGCAATCTTTTTTTTTTTTTTTTTTTTTAAGGTCATACTTGTGGCAGTATTTTATTAACTTTTATTGAGTTAGCTATTACAACTATTTTTACAAAGACAAGAGTACAAATAGTCATGTGTGCAACTTTTGGTTGTCTATTTAAGTAGTCCACCCTAAGGTTCTACACTAGATGCCATACCTATAACCTACTAGGAAATTATCCATTTAAATTCTCTGATCATCTGCCTTGTTATGATGTAACCCTAACTTATCTCTGTATATACCTAACTGATATACTATCTAAGCAGTATAGTATTTACTCTTTTTGTACTAGTTTCTAAGCTATTATATATTTCAAAGTACATCACCTGCCAGTAAGATGCAAAAGGTCTCTTATTGTTAACTATTTATTTACTTTTAGAACACTAACAAGGGTTATCCTTACAGAGTTCGCCCAGATCCTAGCATTGACTTCATAGCATATTCTTAGTACTTTTAGTATATCTCTGCTTTGATTTCAGACTTCTAATTTAGATAGTCCAAAAAGACTATGACCTGTCCTTGGTATATTGAGGCTGACCTAATATCCTTTTTCTCTAGTCTGAAATCTGATAGCCTGGTTGATAATACCTTTCACCCAAGGTTCTTGCCTACTCAATTCCTTCACATTAGTATTCATTTTCTAGGTCCAACTTTTATAGTAATACCATCAAAGATCCATATTATCTCTCTATTCAAAACTTCCAAGTGAGCTTTGGCTTCTTAGTTTTATAGGTTTATAAGGCCCAAGAACTTATTTTAGGTTTGCACCACTTGGTACTGGTTTGCATTTCTCTATGTAATTAAGGTTATACAGATACTCCAGACCTGCTAGTTATGTTAGTGCAACTATAATTACAGATATCCTATCCCAACTGATTGACAGAATGCTATCATTATAATATCATATCATCTATATATTACATAGGTGATTATCTAAATTTTGCTATTGGTGGGTTTTAAACTTACAACCTACTATTTAGAGATATAACAACTTATTCACTTCATTAAGTTATTACATTCTGCAATCTTTTTTTATTATTATTTAATGATTTAATATTTTTTTACTTTTGCTAAAGTTGTTATTATTAATGGTTACTGCCTTTATTATGTTTTTAATTATGATTATATAATTGTACAAGATGAGTGTGCAACTAGTTATATATACAACTTTTAGTTACTTATTTAAATAGTCCATTTATAGGTTTTATACTAGCTGTCATATTTGTAATTTACTAGGATATTATCTAATTAAATACTCTGATTTTTATACTATAGTTAACAGATAGTACTCATATTTAAGTGCTGTTTAACATAATATTTAGTCTTCTTTTCTGTATATTTGTCAAATTGTTATATATTTCAAAGTATATTACTTGACTGTAAGGCTCTAAAAGGCCTTCTTGTTAACTAGTTTACCTATTTTTTATAGAATATTAACAGGACTTGGCCTTATAGAACTTATCTAAATCCTAGTACTAACTTCATAACATATCTTTGCTTAGTTATTCAACTTTTAATTCAGATAGTCTAATAAGACTATAATCTATTTCTAATATATTAAATCTAGTCTAATATTTTTTTTTTCTGATTTGAGACTTTTAGTAGTCTAATTAGTAGTATTCTTTATTAGAAGTTCTTATTTACCTAATTCTCTTACATTGGTATTTGTTTTTTAAATCTAACTTTTATAGTAGTATTGTTAAAGATCTGTATTATTTTTCTATTTGGATCTTCTCAAGTAGATTTTAGTTTTCTTAATTTTATGAATTTATATAGCTACAAAGACTTATTTTAAGTTTGCACTATTTGGTACTAGTTTGTATTCTTCTGTATAACTAAGATTAGACAGTTTCCTTTTAATCTGCAGTTATATATTTGTAACTTTAGTTACAGGTATTTTATTTCAATTAATTAACAAAATGCTTTTGTTATAATACAGGTATATTCTTTCAAATTCATTTTCAGTAAATTTTAAACTTATAATCTGTTACTTGAAAGTTGCCAACTTATTCACTTTACTAAGTCATTACATTCTATAGTTTAATATTATTAAATTTTATAGAATTTGTATAATAATTGAGTATACTGTTATAGAACAAATTATTATTATTTTATTATTAACTATTATTTATTATTATCCAATAACTTATTATAATCAAACTATCAGAATAACTCAAGCTATTTTGATAACAATTACATTTCATTAAATAACTTTGTTATTTGATAATAACATAATTATCATTAAAACTATTCAAATCATTCTGATAGTTCAATTATTGTAAATTATCAGATAATAACATTATTAAATACTATGTACTAATAACTTACTTATCTGGCTTTAAATTTAACATACTATTTCTGGGCCCCTACAGGGCTTAGAAGCTGATACATTAAATTTAAACTAAATAATGAAGTATTTTTACAAATAACTCTTATTATTGGATGTGAAGCATTCAATAACTATATATTATTATTTTATTATTATTATTATTTAGTATTTGTTATTCTTACAATTGTATTATTATTATTAGTAGTTACTAAAACTTTTTAGTTACTTAGTAATCACTTAGTTACTTAGTCATTTAGTTACTTAGTCACTTAGTTGCTTAGTAATTAGTCATTTAGTAATCATTAGTCATTTGTTGCTAAAACCTTCTAGTCACTTAGTAATTACTTAGTTGCTTAATCACTTAGTTGCTTAATCACTTAGTTACTTAGTTACTTAATGCTTAGTTGTTTAGTTGCTTGCCTACTTAGCTGCTTAGTTTACAGATATATAAATTCTGCTAAATTTCCCAAGTCCAATTAAGCAACAAACACTTCTCTTTCTTTTAATATTGTAAATACATCTTGGGATTTTTTAGAAACAGAAACCTAAAGATAGTCCTTTTTATTATTACTTTAATAAACAGCTTTTAACTATAAACTATATTGATACTTTCTCTTTAGGATAATTTCTACAGGCAAGGTTTATTTTCTTTTAGTAAAATAAAGTAAAGTTATTAGTATTGTATTACTTTTTTTGAACTGCTTCAGAAAAAAGTATAGTTTCTTGACAATATTTAATAAAAGCTATACTTCTTTTTTGAACATTACATATACTTGTAAGAGATTCTCTGTACTGTGTTATCATTATAGTATGAAAATTAAGAAAACTTTTACCTATAACATTTGGTGCCTTCTGGCAAAAAGATTAAATTTTTAGAGAAAAACAAGTCATCTTAGATAAAATATTTTCAGACATATTGAAAAAGTTATTTTAGCAAAAAACCTGAATAAGTATTAGTTATTCTAGCAAAAAACTCAGATAAATATTAGTTATCTTAACAAGAGACCTGAATGAGTATTAGTTATTCTAATGAAGTCTAAAATATATAAATACCTTATCTTTTATAGTTTACACTGCTGCTGAACTCTATAATGTGAACATTCAAAACTATCAACAAGTGCATCTAACTGGATATTATCTTGTAGTAGATATACTCCAAGCATAGCATCCAAATTTATCTTGTTTTTAGTATTACTTTCCTTGATATACTAGCTCTCACTTATCTTTTGAACAATTTTGAACTTGGCACAGAACCACCTTTGCAGCTCAACATCATTTTTTCAAACTTAGAACAACTTTACCATCCTTATCACCTCATATCCTAATCAAATTACACTTTGTCTTTGTATTAGATATATTATTTTTAGTTGTTGATACCAACAAGATATTGGTAATCTTAGAACAATAGCCTTAGCTTTAGTTAGAAGATATACTAATCTTTTTCAACTTTTTATCTTACTTTTTGAATACCAAAACACTTTTAATCTCTATCTTGACACATTTTTAAGTTTTAGTTTTGAAGAACCAAAAGAATTTAGTCAACATCTTGAAAATTTAGAAAGTTCCATTCTGCCACCTACTAATAATGATAATATTATTCTTTTAAATAATATTTTCTTCTTATATGACCTTGAAAATAGTTTAGTTTCTTATAATGAATTAGTTACATCTACTGAACTTTCTGAAAGTCATTATACTCTTCCTTGGTCTTTACAAATTTTTCTATTAATTACTGACAATTTAGAAACAAAAGAATATAGTACTGCTTCTGTAGACCTTACAAAAACTTTCAGCTCACACTACATTTTTACTAACTCATTTCAACAACAGCCTTTTGAATAAAGTTCTTCCTCTTCACCCTCATCTCAACTCATTCTTTCTTCACCTCAACCTATTGTTATTCAACATCAACCTATTGTTGTTCAACCTTAACTTATCCTTTGTCAGTCTTAACTTCAGTTTCTATTTCTACCTATTTTTGATAACTTTCCTAATCTATTTGTTAATATAACAAAATAAGTTTTAGATGTTGCACAAGCTATAACTGACCTTACTACTGCTTTTAATAAAAGTAAAAGAGCTCTCTTAAAAGCTGACTTCTTTTATAATAATGGTATTCAAAATCTAGAACAATGGCTTAAAGATTTTTAAAAAGTTATTATTGCTAATAAATAAAATGCTATTTGAAAATTAGAGCTTATCTTTATATACTTAAAAGAAATTATATTAGATTAGTAGCAAAGCCTTCACCTAGCTCCAAATGCTTTTGATGATAATGCTAACCAAAACTGAGCTTTATACATCTTTTTAAAACTTACTTCTATATATTTAAACAAAAAGCTATTTGGCAGAAACAGCTTTTTAATATCAAACAAGGCTTAAACACAGTAGATACATAATGTTAATTAATTTAGACAATTAAAAAACAAGTTGACTCTGGTGATGTCTTTCTTGCAAATTTTATTAAACAACTATATATCTAAAAATTACACTTTGAATTTTCTATTAATGTATAAGCTAGTAAACCTGCTAACCTAAATGCTACTATCACTACTGCAAAGCAATGAGAAACTGAACATATAATGGCTACTAATACTATTACAAAAACAGATCAAGCTATTAAACAGCTAATAGACCAGATTGTCAAATTTAGTATTAACTTAGTACAGCAGCAGCAACCACTTCAACCTCAACCTGCTAACTATGTAGCTACACCTAATACTAACAGACTCCAAGCTAAAGATTCATGCTGCTGCTACTACTGTAGACATACAGGATATTTTATTGCTAAATGTAGAACCAGACAAGCTGAACAATGATTCAACTAAAAAATAATTATAAAAAAAATAATAGACATAACCAAAGGTTTTGCTCTTAAAATTATAAAAGATCCTATTATTGAAACTCTTCTAGAGAAAGAGAAAACTTTAGAGAAAAAAGCAGATACTCAAACTCATATAATAGTAATAAAAAAAGAACTGGTTTTTGCTTACTTTCATCCTATAATAGAGATGTTAACTACTCTGGCCATGAAGATTCCCCTTCTGCTTCTCTTGTTATAGCACTAAAGAAATAGAAATAGCTTTTTAATAAGCCTTTTATTCATATAGCTATGTCTGCATGTTTGTATAAAGAAGCTAAAAATGCTAACTTAGTTCAATCACCTACTTATACTACCTCTTAAAATGCAACATTTGACTTAGAAACAGACCCTACCAAGCTATTATCAATGGTGGTCAGCCATTAGTATGATTACTTATTAAACTGTCAAAGAATTAGAACTCAAAATTAAACAAGTCTTTACTAGCCTAATTATTATAGCAACTAGTACTTCTATATATCTTTTAGAAATTATTAAGAATCTTCTTGCAGAAATTGAAGAAATGACTATTCAAATCACTGTTGAAGTTGTTTCTGCTACCTTTTACTCTTTTATTTTTGGTAATAACTAGTCCAAAAAAGTTAGTGCCAGTTATAATTAAAAGAATAGTTGTTATTTATTTAAGTAGAAGAACAAAAAGGTTTTAGTACCAATGATCTATAAAAGTGATTATGCCTTACTTGCCCAACTAATAGTAACAAACCTAAAAGAGCTTGACCTTTATGAACAAGAGTACCTTACTTCTTATAAAGCATACACTACTCAACTTATCTCAGAAACAGACAATAAAGGATAAACCATTTACCAACCTTGATAATAAACCCAAACTGTTTCCACTTATATTTGTGGCAACTGTAAATCTTTTGAACACTTTTTTGTTAACTGCTTTCAAAATATTTGCAACTAATATTACTATAAAGACCATATTGCCATTTACTGCCAACTACAAGCCTTCCAAAGAAAAACTTGCAAGAACTGCCAAAGCCCTAAACACCTCTATCAACAATGCTCTAAAAATATTTGTCATAAATGTAACTCTATAAGACATATTGCTGTTGATTGTTTCTTAGCTTCTTTTAAGCACCAGAATCAGACTTATCAATATAGATGCAACTTTAATGAAGTTGAAGCCCAAAGACAGTACTTCCATAGCAATCATTACACTTATTATTGCTGCCATTGCAAGAACCCTTAAAGACTAGAAACTCTACAAGAATTAGATAAAGTTCTTGTTTGTAAAGACTACTATACCAAAGTCTTGATTATGGTAATCTTAAAAGCCAGTACTATTATACTCAAAATGATAAACATGGGTCTTTGGTCAAATGCAAAGTATACAAACATGTTGAATTTAAAAACAGAATGCATAATTTAGAAAGTATTACAGAGAAACTATAGTTTTGTGAACTTGAACATTTATATGTTTATAAAGCCAGTATAGATGTTCTCTACAACTCTAACTATAACCTATGAACCTGAATTAGACACTATACTGAGTTAACCAAAAGTGCTAGATTTTAGTATAAAATGAACCAGACTTAAATCTTCCATTTTGCTAAAGTCTATTTGCAAGAAACAGATCTTACTATTACTAAAGCATTGAAACTTTAAGTAAATGACCAGATTAATTAATCCTGGGCATATGAATAAATAGGCCTTATTTTATAAGTTAAACAAGCTATTCTTGATAATGAAAAAGAGCAACTTTTTCAACAAATCTTGGCTAAGTTTTTTGATATTAGCTATCCAGAATTTGATCATCAGCTTGCTATTACTAATCTTTGTTGACAGTTTAGTGCTTCTGTTAACTTTTGCAAGAAATGCTTACATGTTAAGCATCAAGATAAATTAGATGCTTATTAAGAATATTGCCAGAACTGTGCTCCTTTACCAGTTTCTATCTATAAACCTCCTATACCAGAACCAGTAGACCTTCTGTCATACTCTACTAATGTAACTTTATTAAAACCAGACCTCTTGCAATCACAAGTTGCATAACTACAACAACAAGTTAAAGCTTAGAAACAACTTATTCTACAGCTCTAAAAGAAGATAGAAAAGTTAAAAAGATTTACTTAGACTCTTCTATAAGTATTCTAACAGGATGCTCAAACCACCTAACAATGATATACTTCTCTTGCTTAAGAATAGGAAAAGTCAAATTTTTAGATCATCTTAGACAGAATAAAAAACTACCTGTTGAACCAGACAATATATATCAAGTTTTTATAATAGATACTATGATTCCTTATAAAGAATTAGTGTTAGCCCAAAACTATTCAAATTAAATATTAAACAAACAATTTAGCCAGCTGCTGATAAAGTTCTTAAATCTTTTTATACAAGATACAATAAAATTAGAATGTACTAATCTTGTAACTCATCAAATTTATACAGAAAAAGTACTTTCTATTCAATCTTAACCTTACTCTTTTTTACTGACAGAACAGATATTTATTAAAGAAGAAATTTAACAAATGCTTAATAGTGGATTTATACAACCCTTTTCTAGCTCTTGGACCTTACCAGTTGTATTAGATTAAAAGAAAAATATCAAATTATGATTCTGTGTTAATTATTGTAAACTTAACAGTATTATTAAAAAAGATGCCTACCTATTATCTTATATTGATAAAATGCTTAATACTTTAAAAGAATCCAAGTGGTTCTCTATACTTGATCTTACAAGTGGATAGTAGTAAGTTGCTATGCATTCTACAAATAGAGAAAAGCCTACTTTTGTTACTTGATATAGTATTTATAAGTTTAATATAATGTTCTTTAGACTATTTGATGCACCTGCAACCTTCTAATAATTAATAAAAAGAGTATACTACAACATTGCATAAAAATTTGTAGTAGTCTATTTTAATAATACTATAGTATATTCTAAAACCTTTAATAAATATTTAGAACATTTATGACAAACTTTTATTAGAATCAAAAAAGCCAGTTTACAATTAAATTTAAAAAAATGTAATTTTTAGATGCAAAGTTTACTATTTCTAGAACATATAGTTACCTTTATTAAAATAGCATCTAACTCTTAAAAGATAGAAGCTGTTCAGAAGATTTAACTATCTAATAATGTAATTCAACTATATTCATTCTTAGGACTAGTAGGTTACTACTGACAGTTTATTCATAACTTCTCTAAAGTAATACAGTCTTTAAACTAGCTGCTATATAAAGAAACTCTTTATATATAGAATAAACTGCAACAGGAAGCTTTCAAAGAATTGAAACAGAGACTTATCACAGCCTCTATATTAAAATATCCTAATTTTAATAGACTATTTATTTTAGCTACCAATGTCTTTTATTATAAATTTGAAGCTACTCTTAGTCAATTAAATAGAAACAGAAAAGAACACCCTATAGCCTATACTAGTAAAAGCTTAACTAAAGAATAAGTTAACTATGATGCTACTGAACTTAAAAGTGCTGCAATTGTATATACTATTAAACATTTTTATAAATATTTAGAAACTACCAAATTTATTATAATTACAGACCACTTTGCTTTTAAGTGGTTACAATCTGCTGAATCTAAAGAATACTTAGAAAGATGAATTCTAAAGCTTTAACCTTATAACTTTGAAATCATCTATAAACTAGAAAAAGTTTACTCCAATATAGATGCTCTATCTTAACTCTAAACACAAATATTGTACCAAAATTCTGCCTTATGAATTTAGACCTTTATTATAATTTATATAATTATATAAAATCAGACAAGTTACCTGACTTTTTATTTCAGGAACAAATTAAACAAATACAATATTGTGCTAAACATTTTATTACTAAGAAATAACTATTATATAAAAAAAACAAAAAGAACTCTCAATACTCTTTTTGTGTTATCAAATGGAATAAAGTAGAATTTGTTCTGTATATAATGCATAAGCATTCTACTACAGAACACTTAAAAACAGATGTTATATACTATAAAATAGCTGGATGATATTATTGAGACCAAATGTATCAAAATGTATAAGAATATGTTAAAACATATAAAGAATGCCAAAAGAGACTAAAAGGCAAATAAACTAAGTCTCTACATCCTATTCAAATAAGATAAGCACTTGAACAAATTAGAATTGATCTAGTAGAACCTTTACCAATTACTAAACAAAATAATTAATATATTATTGTTGTTACTAACTATTTAACAAGATGGCCAGAAGCCTATGCTATATCTGATGCTAGAGCAAATACTTTAGCTTAGTTTATTTTTAAAAAAATTATTTGTTAACATGAAATACCAAAAATTATTATCTTTAACCAAGAAAGAAATTTTATTAGTGAAACTGTTTATATTCTATATAAAAAGTTTCTTATTAAACATAAGTTCTTTTTACTATACCATCTACAAATAAATAGAATAATTGAATATCTTAATTGAACCTTATATGAATTATTTGCTAAAGTAAAAGAAAATGATAACAGAGATTTATATATACCTGCTATACTACTTGCTTATCAAACAAAGAAGCATGCTATAACTGGATATATTTTCTTTTAGCTTGTATATGGACAATAAGCTGTTTTTTTAATTAAAACTTTACTACCTGTTGAACCTTCTGAAGAAACAGAATACAACTTACAAGACAGCATATTGTACTGAGCATTTAAGCTTATTGACAAGCTATCTAAATTGCAAAATGATGCAAGAGAAAAGACCAATGAATCACAACAGAAACAGAAGGAATTTTTGATGCCAAAATTTATTATGAAATATTCAAAATAAGTGACAAAGTATGAATAATTAGAAAAGACATAGAACATTTTTTAATTAGCTAAATTTAAAGATAAAAGAACTAAACCTTTTATTATTCAAGAAAAATTGAACAATAATGCCTATAAACTTTGTAATAACAAAGAAAAAAACATTACAAAAATACAATAATAGTGATTATCTTGCTAATTATTATGAAAAGCAAATATGAGAACCTTTTGTTCATATTAAATAACTAAAATTTTTGAAAGAAATTTCTAAAACTGAAGGAAAAAACAATAATATCACACAAATTTTTTAATGTTACAATTTATTAAAGATTATGATACTTGAAAATTTATATAAACATTCTCAAATTGTACAAATTTTCCTAAAAATAGAATTCTTAAAACTATAACCAGAAACAGTAATTACTTTAAACAATTTTTCCAAATTTGGAAACAGGACTCCATATTTCAAAATTACCTAGACATATTATCTCAAAATATTATTCTTTGAAATAATAAAGAACCAAAAAAAATTATTAACTTAAACCTTATAATAGAAGCCTCTGTAGAGTTTAATATTAATAAATTTCTATAATTGAAAGAAGTACAACCTTCTCTGATTAAACTCCATTTAATAAAGTAACTACCAAGTTGAAAAGTAATAATACTAATTATCTAACTCAAATAATAAACAATTTGAACCAGACACTAGTGCCAACAACTCAAAATATAATCAATTCTTTTTCTAAAAGAATATGAAAAAAACAAGTTAATTAAATTTTAAAATTCATATTTACTCCTGAACATACTTGACATGACCTCAACAAGAAAATTGAAACTTATTATTACTTGTAACAAATAATCTCCAAGTTCAATAATTCTTCTGAGATTAAAAATCTTATTCAGAATGCTTAAGTAACAAGAAGAGCAAAAGATACTGTAAAAGGTGCTCTCAGAATATACAATGTTTTTAAATTATAACTAAGAGAAATAATCTTATAGTTGAAATATGTAACTGCAACACATATCATCAAGTTGCTGAATGATGAGTACACCTAACTTCTTAAATTGATTAGAACATAGAATTTACAGAATAAATTTTTAAAAGGGACAGAAATGTTATAAATAAATTATTATTATTTTATTATTAATAATTATTTATTATTATTATTATTTTATTATTATTATTTAGTATTAGTTATTCTTATAATTGTATTATTATTAGTAGAACTTTCTAATCGCTTAGTAATTACTTAGTTACTTAGTTGCTTAATGCTTAGTTTCTTAGTTATTTAGTTACTTAGTTATCTGGCTGTTTAGCCACTTAGCTGCTTAGTTTACAGATATATAAACTCTGCTAAATTCCTTAAATTTGATTAAGCAACAAATACTTCTTTTTCTTTTAATATTGTAAACACATCTTGGAATTCTTTAAAAACAGAAACCTAAGAATAGCCTTTTTTGTTATTACTTTAATAAACAGCTTTTGACTATAAATTGTATTGATACTTTTCTTTTAGGGTAATTTCTATAGACAAGATTTATCATTTCTTAGTAAAATAAAGTAAAGTTATTAGTATTGCATTACCTTTTCTGAACTGCCTCAAAGAATAGTATAGTTTCTTAACAACATCTAATAAAAACTATACTTCTTTCTTGAACATTACATATATTTAAAAGAGATTTTCTGTGCTATGTTATTATTATAATATAAAAATTAAGGAGTATTTTACTTATAATAATACTATTAATTATAAATTTAAAATTAGTTTAAAGTTTAAAATATCTTTAAAAAATATACTAATTTATTTGTTTTTAAATTTGTTTAATGTTTTTTATATTTGAAAATAATAAAAAATTAGCATTCAGTATTTATATTAGTAATCTAGTTTAGTATAAGTTTATAAAAATTAAATATATAAAATATATTAAATTAATGAATAAAGTTTTTATTATTATTATTATTATTATTATTAAAGGCTATACTTTGTAGTGAAACTTTTTTTTTTAATATTAAGGTGAGTACTTGCAATCTAGGTGTTTATTGATAATCTGTTAGCATATAACTATTGTATATAACAGCTACAGAATCAATTATGGAAAAAGTATACAAGTAACTACTTATACAACTTTAGTTATTGTCTATTTTAAGTAGTCTACCTAAAGGTTTATACTAGTTGCTATATCTAAAACCTACCTATAGGTTCTCTATTTAAACATTTTAGTTTCTATATCTATTCTGTCCTACTAACTGCAGATTAACTGCAAATATGCTATAGTCACTAAGTTATATTTAACTTTATACTAAGCCTACTAGAGCTTTCTGTATTTCATACTTATAGCTAACTCAGTACACTTTGGCCTAGACTATCATTTGCAATCAGAGCTAACCATTAAACTGCTATACTCTTGTAAAGTTCACTAAGACCCTAATACCTTTATTTTTTATTTTTTACTCCTTACTTTTGAATCTACAAGACTTCACAAACTACCAATCCAAATGGCCCAATATGGTATCCTAAGATTTTTTTTCTTCAGCAGTTTCTAGTAACCTAATTGGTATGTGCTTCTCTACATATGTTGTTATCTAATTCATCCTAGTTATCCTTTTTTGGAGCTTTTTGATTGTTCAGTAGTATTGTTAAAAGTCTATATTACTTCTTTACTTGAGATTTTTAAATTGGTTTCTGTGCTTTGGTTTCTTAGTGTTATATACCTAGTAGTCTTATTATAAGTTTGCACTAAAGTTTTATGCAACATCAGTTATTAACATTTCTTTATATATATATAACATTGCACTTCATATAGATGCTCTGAGCTCTTATTCAAAATAATGTCTCTAAAATTACAGATCATCTCTTTTATTTAACTGATTGACAAGATACAGTTACTATAACACAGATGTAATTTCCAAATTTTACTATCTATAGAATTTGAACACTAGATCTGTCACTTGAGAGTTGACAACCTGTTTACTTTACTAGGTTACTATACCCCTTGTGATGAAATTTTATTAACATTATTGGATTTAGTTATTATACTATTTTATACAAAGATGAGAGTACAACTAGTTACATATGCAACTTTTAGTTGTCTATTTAAGTAGTCTGCTCTAGAGTTCTATACTAAATGCTATACCTATAACCTACTAGAAGATTATCTATTTAAATTTTCTGATTATTTGCTTTTGTTATGATATAACATCAACTAACTCTCTATATATACCTAACTAGTATACTGTTTGGGTAGTATAGTATCTATACTTTTTGTACTAGTCTCAGACCATTATATATTTCAGAGTATATCATCTGCCAGTAAGGTACAAAAGGCCCTCATTGTTAACTATCTACTTACTTTTAGAATATTAATAAGAACTACCCTTATAGAGTTTACTTAGACCTTGGCATTGACTTTACAGTATATTTCTAGTACTTTTAATATACTCCTGTTTTAATCTCAGACTCCTAATTCAGATAACTCAGAAGAACTGCAACCTGTCCGATATATTAAGACCAACCCAATATTCTTTTTTTCTAGCTGAAATCTAGTAACCTAGTTGGTAATATCTTTTATTTAAGGTTCTTGTCTGCTTAATTCCTTTATATTGATATTTATTTTCTAGATCTAGTCTTTACAGTAATACTGTCAAAGATCTGTGCTACCTCTCTGCTTGAAATTTTCAAGTGAGCTCCAGCTTTTTAGTTTTATAGATTTACATGTCCAGAAACTTATTTTAGGTTTACATTACCTGGTACTGATTTGTATTTTTCTGTATAACCAAGATTACCCAGATGCCTCAGACCTGTCAGTTATGCTGGTATGACTATAATATAGATTTTAATTTGTTTTTTCCAAGATTTTAATCAGTCTATCAAGCTGCTTATAATAAATTTTGTAATCATATTACTGATTATTTTGCATGTTCTTTATTTTAAAAAACTTGTATTTTTGATTCTTATTTTATGTTATTTTTTACAATTAATTATAATCTTGTATTATATTTTTATATAAAGAAATTTGCAGATTTATTAATTAATTTAATTTAAGAATAGGCAGTTTATTGCAATTTTAATCTTATTGTTGTTGAATTTTATATATTAAATAAATTTTGAATTAAAGTTTTTACTAACTACTTTTATTAAACCAAATAGTTTTAAATTATATTTGGCTTTCAATATTATTCTGTAATATAAAACAAAGTTTCTTAGCATATAACAAAATTTTAAATGAAAATAAACAAAATCTTAGTAAAGAATCACTTTATACTCTTACAATTATATATTATTATCAGGATTCTTAGAAGCAGTCTTGTTAAAACTATTCTTAAAACATAAGATCAATAAATAAAAAAAAAGAAAAAATAACTATAGCATCACTTTCAAAAAATAATAACCAGACAGATTTGCTAAGTACATGTTATTATGTAATTTGGATTTGATTATGAACAATTCAATTACTAATTAGAAAATGTTCTTAGCATATTTATAAATTGTTATCAAACAATAAATATGATTTCTAAATTTAAATTGCTTAAAATTTTATTGTTTATATATATATATTGTTTATATTTGTAAGCAAATTTGATTTTTATACAAAAATTTGGCTTTTTATTTCTATTTTGAACCACTAAGCT
>CAJVQA010001094.1:0-27600 GCA_910591915.1 Cetraspora pellucida | reverse complement strand
CTTAGTTGTTAGGTAAATCTATGTAATTGCAAAAGTAATTTCAAGAATCTTAATAAAGTACTAGCGTGACTGCTTAAATCTAAAAAAAAAAAAAAAAAAAGATACTATGAGATGAATATTGATGATTATAACTTTTTGTGAGAAATTTTGTTAAAAATTGTATGAATAACAGTATAGATTATAGAGCATTGAATTTTGTGACAAGTATTTTCAATATTTTTATCAATAGTACTGTTGATAGAAGTTTTGTATAGTGAGAGTTGTTTGGTTAAAATATTAGCAAAAGGGTTCTAGTCCTTTGTAGTTATCATTTTATTTTTTATTTTTATTTTTATTTTTTTAACATATAAGCAGTCATACTAGTACTTTATTAGGTTTTTGGAATTATATTTATAACTACATAAATATCTCTAATATCTAAGTCTAGCATCACCTGACCACCTTAATGGTACCTAAGTGAAATCTGCCATATTACTTTGAACAGAAGTAAGCTGCTTGTCTGACTACTTAAAGTCCATAATGAAAGGGTCTTCTCCCTTTTATGACAAGCCTCAACATTGTCTTCATTACTTTCTTCTCAACTTGCTTTCCTTTTTCTCTTATTTCTTCTTTTTTCTTTTCTCTTTTTTTCTGATTTGCCTTATCTTGTTTTCTTGGTTCCTTTAAATTTCCATCTTTTTTCCTTTTAGTTCTACCTGTTATTCCACTCTTTTTTTCTTATTTGATGATTTTTTTACAATGTATTTTTTATACTTGTTTATAGAATATGTCTCAGGCTGTTATTGATACTGTATTTGCAAACTGCTGTTTTGATCTTGTGTTTAATAGCTTCACTAATTTGTCTTGCATTTCTTTTGAAATTAAGCCTTTTATTAATGCTTCTCTTATTTTAACTTCTTCTGTCTCTGTTTTTCCAAAGAGCACTGTATACAACACATGTGGGAAAATCTGAATCTTTTTATCTTTCTTTAACTTCTTTCATGCTGTTGCAATAGTTACTTTTTGGATTCTCTTCTAGAGATTTCTTTGCCCTTTACATGCTGCCAAGTGTGCTTGTGTCTCTTTTACTTTATCTTAACATACTTGGCATTCTACTGTTGTATATATATCTGGTCTCCTTCTGTTAAGTTCTTCTAACATTAGAAGTTTATCTATTATGCACTTAATAAATGCACTTCTTCTGAAGCTGCTTCTTCTTGTTGTGCAATATATTCTCTTGGTCATCTTTAGTCTTTTCCAAAAATAAGTCCAATCATAAATTGTGATTTCTGCTTCTGGTTCTAAGCTTTTAATTGCTCTCATTTTTTTCTACTCTGCTCCTAATCTTGCATTCGTTACTAACTTGCAAAGCAGTCTTGCTGGTATGTCAGTTCTTCTATTTTCTCACTCTAGGCAGTACTCTATTTCTTTACAACTGACTCTTTCAGCCTGTACTATTTTCCTACTCATCATTCTTTTTTTTGCTAAACTATCAGCTCTATTATTTCATTTATTTTTACTATGACCTTTAACTTTAACTAATTCTATCTAAATATTTTTTGTCTTAATAAGGTCTCTAATCTTCATTATTTATAATGCATTCTTCTTCTTAATAATCTTGTTTTGTTTGCTTGTTTTAAGCTTCTACCAATATTTTTTATTGCAGCATTAATATCTGAATGTATTTCTATTTGCTTCTCTTTATGTATTATTAGAATTGCTGCCCAAATTGCTACCAACTCTGCTATCATCAATGTTTGCCATCCTTCTAGTCTAAATGCTACCTCTTCTTCTGGTCATTTTTGCATTTTATTTGTTTGGACCCATCCTATATCTATATCATTCTTAGATATTGGCTCTTTACTATCTCTTCTGTTAGTTGCACTATCAATATATATTATATATTTGCTCTTGTTTCTCATAATGTTTCTCTTTAGAATTTCTATTATTTCTTGATTAATATTTTCTTCTAATTTCTGTCATTTGATAATTTCTATCTCTAGTTTTTCTATTGTTATTAGACCCTTTAGTTTGCATTTACTTATTTTTGATTTGTCTATTTCTGTTTTATCTATTATTTAGTCTATAGCTATCTTAATCTGATTACTGCTCTTACTTATTAATCTATCTGGAATTATGTTAATGTTTTTATTTAATCTTATTCATTGTTGGCAACTGTTTTCTATCTGTTCTTCTTTACTTTTACACCCTTCACATCTGTTAATCTCAGTTGCTACTTCATTCTCTTTGCACTTCATCTGCCAATATTTGATTAATACTTTTTTCTTTTTCTTTTTGATCACCTTTCCAAGCTGTTTGTAGTTTCGTGTATTATATATTATCCATTCTTTTCTTCTTTTATCTTCTGATATATGCTCCTATTTGACTTGCATTGTCAAAGTGTTTTGTTCACTCATTCTAAAGCAGCTTTGTACTGCTCTGTTCTTTGGGCTGCTAAGCACTTTTGACTTAATTGCTTTGAACTATTTTGCTTTCTTTTCTTTACTTGATTGGGCTTGATAACTTTTGAGTTGCTGCTATGTGATTAGTTTTTCTCCTCTTATGTCAAGTAGTTGGTTTAGATATATTAAACCAGCTTCATTTACTTTAACTATTTCTTTTTTCCACAATTGTACATCTATCAGTTTTTGTATTTTAGCATCATACCCAAGCATTGACCATAGTTCATTTTCTGTTCTAATATTTATTTTTAATTTTCTTGCTTTGAGTATCATAAGGCATGCTAAATTATTCTTCAGATATGTTTTAGTTTCTGGCTAATCTTTTGTCTTCCATATATCTTCTATTAAGCTTGCTCTTTGACAGCCATGCATTAGTTTTAGTCTTGTTAACTCTCTGAGACTGTCTTGTCTGTTTAGTCTTGCTACAAGGCCATTTATTTGCTTTATAATCAACTCTTGTCACAATATTCTACAGCTGCCAAGATCTTTGTGCTCTATTATACAGTTTTCTACTGTTCTTTGTAAACTGCTCTTTTGCTTAGCCAGACTTATTATTGGTTAATATATTTCATTTAGGCTTCTGTCTGACATCTTCATTAACTGTAACATGTAGCTTAGTTTGGATATTATTACCATATTGTTTATATATGCAATTTGGCTCATAGTCATTTTTTTGTACTTTAGATCTTTTATAGTCTGGTTTACTATCTCTTTTGCCTTCTTTTTTACATATACTTCTTGCATTTTGCTGTTTAGCCATATTTCCAATAAGTGAACTATTTTATGTCTTGGTTCTTCTATTATCTTGCTTTTCTCATATATTACTGTTCTTTTTTCTTTTTTGATTTTTGTGTTCATTATTATTAATTTTGATTTTGATTCATTTATCTCTATATTATTCATTTCAAAAAACTCCTTAGCTATTTCTAGAATCTCTAATAATTGCTTCTTACTATTTGCAATCTATGTTGTATCATCTGTATATGCAATTGCTGCTTGATGATATCTTGTAATATTGTTGTATTGTATACCTTTTTGTACTTGTTGCTCAACTGTATACTCTATACTTTTATCTTCTTGAATTCTTTCTAGTAATGGGTCATAAAAGAGACATCATATTAATGATGAAATTACTTCATCTTGGTCTATTCTATCTCCTGCTATTAGTTCTTCTGTTAGGCCATAGGCTGTGATTATTCTTAATTGTCTCTTGTGAAACAGCTTTAAAATATATTTAGCTGTTCTTTTGGGCATTTTAACTCTTTGCAACACTAGTTCAAGACTTTCAAGAGGAACTAAGTCAAATGCCTTTTTCATATCTTGCAACAGTATCTATACTTCTTTATCTTTTTCTTTTGCTTTCTCTATTATCATATTTAGAATTTGTACTGGTTGCTTTGTTGAGTTTCCTAGAAGGCCTGCAAAGTTTGGTCCTTTGAGTATTTTTCTTTTCATAAATACTTTGGCAAGCCTTTTTGTTACCACTTTTGTTACAACTTTTCTAAATGTTTCAATAAGTGCTATTGGGCAAATATTGTTTAAACTATATCTCCATTCTATATCTTTCAGTATCAGGTAGACTTATAATATTTTCCACTTTGTTGAAATTTTTTCTATCTCTAAGCATAAGTCTGCGAAGCTTCTGAAGATTTCTTGTATTTTTGTTTCTGCTCTTTTGATCAATATATAGCTTATATCTGAAATATCTAGAGCTGTCTCTGTCTTAAGCTCTCTTAATGTCTCTTCCTATTCTTTTTCCTTAATTCTTACTTCAATTTCTGCATACCATTCCTCTTTAATGTTTTCTTTCGATTTGTATATCTTCTTTCACTTTTCTGTCATTGTTTCTAATTTAGTATTCCTTTTTCTAAACTGCAACTTATAATGTTTTGCTACATTTGTTTTAACCTTCTCTGATTTTGTTATTAAAATTGTGTCCTCTTCTACTTGCTTAATAAGTCTATTAAGTGTTATCTTTTTATATGGCTTATTTAGAAGACTGGAAAGCATTTTTCCTTGATCTGTTTTGATCATTTCACATCTCTTGTTTATATTTTCTTCTATTTGCCTTCTTTGTACCTGTTTTTAGTCTTTCTTCTTTTTTTCTTGTAGAAGTTTCCACCACCCTTTCATATCTTCTATCTAAGCATGTGACCAATGTCTTTGTAATTTTGGTAGCTTTGCATCTATTTTGTTACCTAGTGCTTTTATTTGTTTATTTGTCTTATTTTTTTCTTCTTCTGTTACTTCTTGGTTTTTTTTTGTCTTTGCATATTTAATTAATCTTTGTGTCTTTACAATATCTTTTTCTTGTTGTTGTACTTTTTTATTCATTTTCTATTTGCCATTGTGTTGTATATTCTTTTTTTGGGTATGTGCTTATTTGTTGCAATGATAATTGCTTCTTCTAATATATCCTATATACTATTTATTTTATTTATATGTTCCTTCATGTTTTGCACTTCTGTTCAAATATTTTTTAGATTTTTTTTTGCTTCTAGTCACTTCTGCAGCTCTTGTGCATAATCTTTCCAATTTTCTGATTTTGCCTGATTATATAAATATAGTGTTTTTGATTGTCCTTTTCTTTTAACTTCTGCTTTGCTGCTTTTCCTCACTATATGTTTAATTTATATTTCTGCAGTTGTTATTTTATGATCGCTATTTGTGATTTCTTCTGTTTCCTCAATGCTTGCTTCTTGCAAACCTAAGGCCAGTTCTTTTGATATCCAAATATAGTCAATTCTTTTTGCTGCTTCTTTGCTTGACTATGTGTAATTTTGGCTTGTTGGATGCATATTTCTGTATGTGTCTATGAAGTCTTGTTTTCTCATCTAGTTAAAGATTAGTAGTCTTTTAAAATTTTCTGATTGTGTATATTGTCTATCTAATATATTGTCTGCTGTATGATTAAAGTCACCCATAATCACAACTTGTATTTGTCTTTTCTATTTTGTAACTATTTCTACAATTTTTTATTGGATGTTTTTTCCTATTGTCTTATTATTTGGTAGTATATAAACTCCTATTACTACCAACATCAATTGCTTAAAGTATAATGTGATCTTTATCATATATTCACTTATTTTCTTAACTGCACCCACATGCTTTTTCCATTGTTCTTCTATTAGTATTCCTACATCTGAATCTTTTTTTTTATCTTCTGCTGCATTTGTTTAGTACTCTATATAATTCTTGCTTGTTGCATGTGTTAAGAACTTTCTTTCTCTTTCAGTAATGTTTGTTTCTATGATTCCTAGTATTGCAATTTCCTTTTCTTCTGCCTAGCCAAGCAAATTTTCCAATTTCTAACCTTTGGTTTTGAGTCCATTGATATTATGGCATGCTAACTTTATTTTTTTCTTTCCTTCTTTTTATTTTTCTTTTAGTAGTTTCTGTCTTGTTCTTATACTTTTAACTTCTTCTTTTTCTATTCTGTAACCTTTTTCTTCCTGACAAGAAAATCTAATTTCTCTTTCTTTCTTAAAGACTTTTCTTTCTTTTTGCAAAAATACTTCGATTTCCTTGTCTATATTCATTGGTTCAACTGTGGCACTCTTAGAAGTGTTTAGGTTGGTTTATCTTATTTTTCTCTCTATCTTCTTCTAGTCTTTCTAATCTTTCTAGTATTTGTTCTAAGATATTTTTGATGTATGAGGTTTCTTCTTGTGGCTGTGATTGTGGTTTCTTTTCTTTCTTTATTTTTTCCTGCTTCTGATCTTCAATTGTTAAGTTTTCTCTGTAATGCTCTTTATTTCTATTATCATTTCTGTTCTTGTTATTTCTTTGTTTACTTTTTTTCTTTTAGTTGTATTCATATATTTCTTCATCAGTGCTTTCTTTGTTATCATCTATTCTCTTGTATCTCATATTATCACTTTTCTTTTCACTTTTTTCTTTTCTTTCAATATAATTTAACCAAAATAATAGGTGATTATTAAATCTTATTGGCTTTGTTTGTGCCACATTCATTTCTTTATCTGTTGTAAATGTTATTGTTGCTAATCTTCTCTAATTTCCATTTCTGTTGAATAAAATATATACTGATTTTGCTTCTCTTTTCTTTAAGCATCATAATAGTAATACTTTTGATGCATCACTTGGAAGTTTTAAAATTTTTGCTATGAATCGGTTTAGTGAATTGCACTTGTTAAAGTCTTCTTTACCTATGTTTACTTTTGCCAGCCTGTGTATGCCGATTGGTAAAGACCATAATATGTTTTCTTCTTTTATATTTTCTGATCTAACTACAGCTAAGGCTTTATATTTAGATCTTCTAATGCATTTAATTTGAGTTTTTTTGAGATTTCTATACATGTATTCTACTTCTTCTGTATTGATGTTTGCCAATAGGTCCCCTATTGTTAGGCATGTATATGGCTCTGATTCATCTTCTGCTAAGTATGCATTTTTATCATCTTTCTTTTCATTAAATTTCTTGTATTTTTTGGATTTATTCTTGTTTTTTCTACTGTTGTTTACTGTATGGCAGCTTAGTTTCTTTTCTTGACTTTTTGATTCTTCTGGAATCAGTTTAAGCCAATCCTCTTCTTTCTTTTTGATTCTATTCATTGCTGCATCTCTACTGAATTTACAGTTGAAATCTACCTTAATTCAACTATTCCCATTTTTGAAAACCACTTTAATTGTTTTAATGTGATAATTACTATGTAGGATCCATTGTGTGTACTTTAGTCTTTTTTTTTATTTGCACCTGATATTATATATGCTGGCATATTTGCTTTAAATGATTTGCTCTTGTCACATATATGATTTGTTGGAGACTACTGGCTCTGTTCTATTATGTCTACAAGTATTGGCATTTTATGATTTTCCTCTGTTATTAATCTTATACTCTTTTTATTTTTATCTACTGTTTTTTCTCTTTCTGTTTGCCATAGAAAATCTGATGCAATTGGTTCTTTATACGATAATGTTGATATGCTGAGATCTTGCATTTGGTTGATGACTATAATTAGATTTGTGTTGGCTTCTTCATCACTGCTCATTTTGTATTGTTGTCTCTTCTTTTTAGCATAAACTATATCTATGTTTTCCATATTGTCACCTCTTTCTATTCCTTTCATTTCTGCTTCTTTTTTTGGTATTTCTTTACTCTTTATGCTCAACAAGTAGTTAAATGATTTTGGGTTTTGATCTATTGCTAAAAGCTTACCTGCCCATTCTTCTATCATGCTTCTTGTTAATGAAAAGGTCTCTGCTCTTTTGAGTACTTTGAGTACTTGCCTATAAAGAAGTACATCACCTATTGTGATATTTTTTGGGTTATAAATTGCAAGATCTTTTGCTATATACTCTAAATTGCTAGGGTTATCTATTCTCTTTAATAAGATTTTATCTAATATTCTGTTGTCTATGTATCTTCTATTTTTATCACCAAAACTTCTTATATGTTGTATTAATTTTGTGTTATCTGAAAGGTCTAGTCTGCACTATACTTCTGTTTCTATTTTAGTTTGTTGTTTTTCCATTTGCTTAGCAGTACACATAAAAACTTTTATTTATTATTTTCTAATTAGGATAGTATTGTCATTTGTGTAGTATGCTGTGTTTGTTGTTGTTTTGTTGTCAGCTGATCACGTGTTCTGACTGTTTGTTTTCAGGATCTAGGGTGGTTTCTCACTTTTCCAAAAAATAATAATAAAATTTTGCAAACTTTTCAAGTCTGATTAAAACTAATTAAGAATCTTATTGAAGAATGCTATATCTATATTGGTATATTAATAGAAAGCTTGTATTTCTTTATGCTAAACCTTACTTTAATAGCTTTGTATAGGTTTATTCAATCTGTTTTGTTTTACTTCTATATGCTAATTTTGCTTATTGAAGTTCACTAAAGATTGGTTTCCTTGTTGTTGCTTGTTGCTGCTTTAGTTTATTTCTTGTTTCTAAGTTGGTTAGCTGTATTTTTATATTTTCTATCTTTTTCTTAGTGCTCTATGTATTGCTTGCTTGTGCATTTTAATGTTATTTTCTGTTTTTGCTTCCTGTAAATTTCAGTTGAGAGATCTACAAAGGAGAGTTGTAATTAGTTATCATTTTATAATTAAATATATAATAACTGATCCTAGTATGTTTTTATAAAGGTTTATTATAGGTATGTAAAAATGTCCAAGTAGAGATAAAAATCAAGTAGCTACTTGAAATAGAGGTTTGGCTGTTGTCAAGATTGTAGAAAAAAAAATTGTATATTAAATTAATTAGTTTAGATGTAATCAATATAGCTACTGTTAGTATTGTTAGATCAAATAAAGTGTTTGTTATTAAAATAGACCCTAATGTCATACATATTGAAATAATTAAAAAAATTAATGAGTTTATATTTGAAAAAAGAACTATAAGTGTAATTTTATATATTAAAATAAACAAGAATAATAAGATGAAAGTAAAGTTAAGAGGCTTGCTAAATTTAGTTGATTATTATATTTTGGGTTTGGTTGCATATAGCTGTATTAGTAAATAAAAAATATACTAAGATAATATAGAGTTTAATATTGCTTTAAAAAAAAATATTAAGTGCTATAGCATCTTCTAGATAAGTGTAAATATTATAAATATGAAGTTTAAGATAATTACAAATTATAATTACTGTTTTTTTTATGAAAATAGAAGAGTTAAACCAGTAGTAAATAAAAAAATTATTGTTATAAAAGAAAAGATTAGTTTTATTAAAAATTTTTGTTTCAGTAATGCTAGCAATAAATATATTATTATTAAAACAATAATCTTGCTAGGCTTTTTTTTTGTTAGTTTATTAAAGCCTTTAAGATTGTGTATAGTAATAGTTAGATTAAGATAATATAAACTTGAGTCAGAAGGATATAAAGAAGAGTTATAGTCAATAGAAGTTAAGGAATAATTGTTAAGAAAAGAGTTAGATAAAATAGAAGTAAAACTAAAAGTGTTAGATCTAAGAAGAAAATTATAAAATAAATAAAAAAGATAAGAAAAAATAATAATATAATTAAGTAAAAAGAAGTTATTAAGAAAGTAAATATGAGTTTTATTTATTTATTTTTAGTATTAAGGTAACCTCTTTGGTCCTAGCTTTTTATTAATACTTATATCAGGTATATGTTTTATATAAATATATTTATATTGAACTATTAGATAAGTATACAACTGGCTACATGTGTACCTTTTTATATTACCTATTTAAGAAGTCTGCCCAAAGGTTCTTTATTAGTTGTCATATTTAATGCCTCTACTTAAATGTTTCATTTAAACACTCTAATCTGACTTTAGTATTAATTTCACTTGATCACAGACTCAGATCTATTTGCTTTTAACTATAGAACTATAATCCTTAAACTATTTTTTATTCTCAAGATAAACTTATCAAAGTAAGTCTTATTTCTTTTTTACTGTTAATCTGGTTTAATGCTATGACCAAGACCAACACTTGCAGTCAGGTTTACCTATTAAACTACTATTACTTTTATAAAGTTCACTCAAATCTCAGTACTCATCTTTTTGACTTCTTCTTTATCATTCTTACTAGTCACAACTCAGAACCAACTAACTTTCCAAACTTCTAATTCAGATGATTCAGAATAATATACTTATATATTCTTTTTTTCTGATAATTTTAGTGGCCTGATTAGTCATATGCTCTTCTACATATCTTGTTATTTGGTTTATTTATTAGTTCATATAAAGATGTTTTATAGTCTTTTATTAGTTCAATGGCATTATTGAAAGTTTGTGCTATTTTTTTTTAAGTAGGTTTATGTTTTCTCAGTTCCTTAACCTTCTATGCCTAGTAGTCTTATCATGAGTTTGCACCAAAGTCTTATATAATACTAGATTTTTACATTTCTTTATATATATATAATATTACACTTCATATATATGCCTGGGCTCCCAATATCAGATAGAACCTAACTTGATGTATTTAAGATTACAGATGCCCAAAACCCAACTGATCAGCAAGAGACAGTTATCATAATACATGTATAATTTCCAAAATTTATCATCTGTGAGAATTGAACCTTAGACTTGTTACTTGAGGATTAACAATCTATTTACTTCACTAGATTACTATATCCTTTATATGAGTTTTATAATATGATATATTGACAGAATATATAATACTAGATACAGTTTTGTTATTGTTATATTTGTTAATATATTGAATTAGAATTTGAATAATTTGACTATAAAAGAGAAATAGTAAATTATAGTAAAGAAGAAATTTGTTAAAACATGTATAAAGATCATAAAAAACTAAAATAATCTTGCAAAGTTGTTTTTTACAAGATCAATTACTGTCTGCTCAGTTTTCACAACTGTGCAAAATATTATAACTTGTTTTGTATATTGGGTTTGATTATTATTATTTTAACTTTTCATATATATTATATAATTTTAATATAACAATAAATTTTTTTTTTTTTAATGTTAAGGTGAGTACTTGTAACTTAGGAGTTTATTGATAATCTGTTAGCATATAACTATTGAGTACAATAGGTACAGAGTTAATTATAAAAAGAGTATATAACTAGTTACTTATACAACTTTAGTTATTGTTTATTTTAAGTAGTTTGCTTAAAGGTTCTATACTAGCTGTCATACTTAGAACCTACCTATGAGTTCTTTATTTAAACACTCTAGTTTTCATATCTACCCCTACTCTACTAACTGCATATTAACTGCAAATATATTATAGTTACTAAGTTATATTTAGCTTTGTACTAAGTCTATTGCTATACTTTTGAAAGTTTACTAGAACTTTAATACTTTTTTTTTCTAACTTCTACTCCTTATGTTTGAATCTACAAAACTTTACAAGCTACTAATTCAGATGGTCCAGTATAGTATTGTAAGATTCTTTTCCTTTAATAATTCTTAGTAGCCTAGTTGGTATATGCTTCTTTATATATGTTATTATCTAATTTATCTTAGTTATTCTTTTTTAAAGTCTTCTGATAGTTTGGTAATACTATCAAAAGTTTATATTACCTTTTTACTTAAAATTTTCAAGTAGGTTCTATGCTTCAGTTTCTTAATATTATGCACTCAGTGATTTTATTATAGGTTTGCATCAGAGTCTTATGTAATAATAGTTATTAACATTCCTCTATAAAATAGTAAACTTTTGTTTAAAAAAAAAAATAAATAACTCTTTTTACAAATCTATTATACAAAAATTAATTAAAAAATTCATTTGTTAAAAAATACTTATAATTATTTATTTTACTAAGATAATCTATTTTAGATGCTTAAATAAACTTGTTCAGTTCATTAATTTATATATATTCTACAAATATTAAGTTTTTATATTTCAAATTTATAAAAAAGCTGTACTAACAGTCTTTGGTCTCCAGTTTTAAAATTCTAATTATCTTGAAGTTTCTACTGCCTTAACCTATTCTTTACTCTTAAGTAAAGTTGTAATACACATTTAGCCAATTAAAACAAGCTCTAAACAAAGATTTTTTAACCCAATATTGATTAAACTATAACCAAATTCAATATTTATTTTCTTATAAAAAAAAAAAAATTTTTTTTTCTACTTTTTGTTCTTATCTCATTTTTTTTTTCTTACATGTTTTTTGTATAACTATACAATCATTTTCAAATCTATATCTTATTAATTTATACCAACATCTTGTAACTAATCTATTTATAGATATTTATTCAACACAATTTATTATTACTATATTTGGTTCTTACTAATATTACATAGTAATTTGTATTACAAATCATTTTTATATTCAATATCTAAATCACAGTAATGATTTTAACCACTTTAGTTATACTTTAGTGTTATTCTAGTGATATCTTTACAATACAACCCTTGTTTTTATCTACTATTCTTGCAAAATTAACACTTACAATTATATTTATTATTTCAAAAATTCTCTAAATCTTAATTCTTTTTTTCTTTCTTTTTATTTAACCTGTTAATACTACAAAATGTCTATATTAATTCATTAAAAACCTGATACTATAGACCTTAATTATTTTTACCAAAACTTTTCTAATAGTTTTGGAATTGCTTTTTATAAAAAAAAAAATAGCAACAATGCTTGTCCAATCCTTCTTAAAATTTAACCAACTTTTTGCTTAACAAAAAATCTTAGATCATATAAAATTACATATTTTTTTCAAAATCTCTTTTTTACCTCTGTGATTACTTGTCTTTGTGGCAATTACTACACTAAATTCATCTTATCTACCAATATCAACTACATCCAAGCTACTGATTTTACTACTGCTTATATCAATAGTTACTTCAAAAAACTTACTAAAACAAGTTAAAATTTTATATCTAATATCTCTTCTTTTATTAACAGTATTCCTTCATCTTTTACACCTGATATATACTATTATACTTATCCAAAATGCTCTGTTCCAATTAGTTATACTAAGAGAAATGAACATTATTATCCTATTAAAAAATATATTACTAAAAACAATAAAATCTATTATCTTACCTATATAATTGCCTTATCTTAGCATAAAGCTAATTCATCTTAAACTAAGAAAAACCTTATTCAAACTTTTCAAAATATCTTACTAAAATCTAATTAAACTACTAATTCCAATACTAACTTCTTAAACCAAACTTCCTTTATTACTTCTAATTTTATTGACTTTTTCTTCATTACAACTACTAATACTAATTTTATCTCTAACTAATCACTAATTATTAATATTTCTAATGACTTTAACTTAAATTTTATTAATTTTAGCAATACTAATTAACTTGACAGTATCTTTAACAAATATTCTTTCCAAACTTACTCTAGTGTACCAAACCAAAATCTAATCTTATATATAACTGGCTTATAAATCTTCTAATTACTAAAAAAATACAATTTAATAAAAAATTACAAATCTTATTCTCTTTCTAAATCTTTACTTAAAAAATTTCTTTATGATTTTTATCTTAATAAAAAAATTAAACCAGCTACCTTTATTCAATCTGTATTTAAGGCCTTATTTTACTATATTATTCATATTATAACTAGATAATAATCAAAATTCTTAACTGACCTCATTTACAGTAACAATCCTAATATTGACAAAAGTGCTACTATTCTATTTAACCTACTTGAATTTATTCTTAAATTTTACTTCTTAAATTTAGAACTGTTCTCTTTACAAAACATAACTATCTTGAAATCTTTGTCTCATCAGTTACTATTCTTCCATATATTACTTATAATCATTTTTAATTTTAGTTTAATCTTGCACAATTCCATCTCTTTTTATTTAATAATTATTAATTAATTGATTACTAAAAATTTGCTAAAGATTTAAAACTTAGACCTAAAAGATTTAAAATTGAATCTTTTACTCAAACTACTGATCTCAATTAAAAATATCTTAACATTCAATCAAATACTAGATTTAACATCAAACTCTTTTTTAATCTTTCTAAAATACTGTTTCTCAAAAGATTCTATATTCTTTTTCTTAAAAATTCTTTTGATCATTTTAATTCTTAATTTGAAACCTACTACCCTCTTTACAGGTAACAATTTTTTTCTATTATTGATAAAAAAAAAGTCAAAACTTCTCTCTGAATTCAATTCTATTAGCATTTTATTCTTCAAGTCTCTAAGCATCTTTCTGAATTCTATATATTCAAAAAACCTAACTTATTTCATAAGTGATGTGAAAAAGCATCTCAAATTACAAATTTTTATTATCTTATTTGTGACAACAAATCATGTTAATATCTCAATGATAAAAAATTCTATAACAATACTAAATTCTTTAATAATATACTAAGCAAATCTTACTTATCATTTCCATCTAACAAGGATGAAACATGAATTTATCTTATTCTTAATACTATACTATTTTACAAAAACAAAGAACATGCTGTCTTACTTGATTAAACTATTTCTACCAATGCCCTAAACAAGTTGTCTGACCAAGCTGAAAACATTGTTTACAAACAAAACAAAGTTAATTAATGATTTGCCAGTCAATTAGAGAATGATCATAGTGTAATGTGATGCAGATCATTTATAAAAATTAGGATTTTGTAAATATGATATAAATATATTATATAACTTTTTTTCGTACTAAGTTAATTTACTTTCTCATTTAGATGAAAGTTGTAAAACTCATCGAGTTATATTTAATAATGATTAGATAATCCAAATTGGCCTGATGGTTACTGAGATATTATTAAAAAACATTATACAGTCAACCCTATGTAAATGCACCCCCCTTGGGACTATAAGCAAAAATTTTAAAAATGTGCATTTAGAGAGGATGTGCATTTATGGAGGGCATTTTATTAAGTGCTCTATATGCTTGGGACTGAAGATTAGTGTGCATTTAGAGAAGGCATACATAGTGTATGCATTTATAGAGGGTGCATTTATGGAGGATTGACTGTACTGATTATATAAAATTCTATATAAACAATAGTATTGTTTATATAGAAATTTATATAGTCAGCATAATGTTTTTTAACAATATATTAGCAGCCACCAGGCTGATTTAGATTATCTAACCACCATTAGATGCATCTCAATGAGCTTTATAACTTTTATCTAAGTGAGAAAGGTAATTAACTTAGTATAAAAAAAAGTTATATAATATATTTATACTATATTTACAAACTTCTAATTTTGGAATGGAGTCTTATAGCCTAGTGGTCTAGGCACTCCTCCCTCTACAGACAAGGTTGATAGTTCAATTCTAGCTAGAGGCAAAAAACTCTATAATCTATAGAAGCATATGAATATACATGAAGCCCTATGGCTAAGTTCATGTAAATAGAAGATCAATGTATAAGGAAGTTCTCAAAAAGAAGTTTCTTAATATAGAGAGTTGGCACTCGATGCAAGAGATGCAGTAAACATACCAGAAATCGAGAGAAGCTGCACTAGCAGGTAATATGATAAACATAAAAGGAAACTACAGAAAAGGAATGAACTTACTGAAATTCAAACATTTCTGGCATTAAAACTGGTTTAGTAGATATGGGATATACTAAATTGGATCTAAGTAGTAATTTTGGTACCAGCTTAGTAAGCTTGTGTTAAGGGTGAGTCAAGAGCTATGGATATTTGATAACATCCAATGAGGTGATACTTTGATATAAATAGTAACCAGATAGCTCTAACCTGATATGTTCTATAATGGTAATATAGGTGTTGCATATATATACAATAGTGTTGAAAATTAGAGACTTTAAACAGAAAACTCACAGGCAGGTTCCAGATATGGCAATTAGCAGGTAACTTGTGAGTGAAATCTTTAAATAGACAATAACTAAAGTTGTATATGTAACTAATTGTAGTCTTGTTGATAGACTTTGTATATAAAATATAATCATATGTTACTTAAATAAAAACATACAAGCAAGATTGTCACTTCAAAGAAAAAAAAAAAAAACACACTAATTTTTATAAGTAATCTGCATTATGTTACACTATAATTATTTTTGATTGACTGACAGATCATTAATTAAAATAAATTCTAAATATTGCAATTATTATTTTTACTACTATCTTTCATTATATTACTAAACTGTAGCAAAAAATCACAATATACAGTCTTTTTTCAAAAAGAAAACAATTAATTTATTAATAAAAAACATTATCAATATTAAATTTCTTACTCAAATCATTATCTACTTTAATGTTATCAAAAATCAAAAATCTACTTACTTACAAATTGTCAAATATTTCAATAATATTGTATATCTAGCAGCTGAGAAGTTTTTAGTAAAAAAATTTAATCTTGACTTTTAACCAGTCTTCATCTTTAACTCACTCTTCTTACAATCTTTTTTTTTAAATTTTTTGTCTTTTACAACTAATATTGAAGTAGTTATTACCTTATTAAAAAAAATAACCACTGTAGTTAATAAAGAAAATAAAATAAGTAAGTAAATAGACAAGTCTACTTATGTAAAAGGCCAGAATAATAATGGTCAGACCCAATGTACAAGACAGACTATAGTATCTTGCACAGCTGTGAGAGCTGAGTATACAGTAATTGATCCTATAAAAGACAATTTTAAAAGATTATATACAATATTTTTAATCTTTTATAATCTTTATATATACTTTAACAAATTTCTTTTTTATTACAATTTACTACTTTTTCTTATAGTCAAACTATTCAAACTTTAATTCAACATATTGATAAATATAATAATAACAAAACAGTATCTAGTATCATATTTTTCATTAATTTATCTTATAATGAAACCCACATATACTTTTCTAATAATATTCTTTTACTAAATTATATTGTTATTGCTTCATATTTTCTTTCTATATTTTATAATCTTCCTCTCAAATCTAATTTCTTTAATTCTACTTCTATATTATCTGATTTATTTTTTGATAACCATTCTTCAACCTTTAATTATAATTTTTTTCTCATCTTTATCCAATTCAATTCTATATTATCTCAATCTAACTATTGCTATACACAATGTTAGAGACTTTAATGAACTTACTAAAAGAAAAATATAACAATATTATTGACTCAATTATAACATATCTATTGCAAATATTATAAAAACTAAAATCTCTGACAAATCTAATCTCTTTTTTTGTAATAACAACTTCTTTACTTACTACTAGTTTAACTTCTTTACCTTTATGGAAGGTATGCTATTATGATTTGTAATAATCTTAAATCTCATATTTATAATGTTTATACTCATCTTGAAGATATTATAGTACTTGATATTTTTTTTAAAGTAATATTAAGCTTTATATTATTTTAGTATACCTTTATCAACTAATACTTCTACTTGCAATCAAACCCAAAATAAAGTAATTAACTGGATCCAACAAGCCTCTTAACTTTATATCTATTCTATTATTCTTAATGACTTCAATATATAGATCAATACTTATAGCTTCTCTTCTAAATATAAACTTATTAATTTTTTTAATAATTCTAATATGTATGATATTAGAATTTACTTTACCAACAAACATTTTATCTAGTCTAATTATACTAGCAATTGTCATATTAACTACATCTGAACTAAACAATTTTTTTTTCTTACAGTCTTGATAATAGTTAAACTTCTACCTTTAATGATCATCTAATTCTCTTTTTTACCTGAACATTTCTATATGCTTATAGCAAACTCTTATACAAATATATTGCTATTAACTACTGTATTTTTAACTACAAAGCTATGTCTACAGAGAACTGAAAATCCTTTGCAAATACCTTATTTCAACAACTTCTATTACACAAAACTTCTACTAATAATGAAACTCATAAGAGTATTAAAACCACTTAGCACAAAATTCAATGCTCTATTATTTATATTACTACTCATACTATTCTTAACAAAGTTTCTCACAAATATAGCTACAATTATCAATACTTATTTTACAGTACTTTAATATATCTATTTCTCAAAAAACTTGGTTATATTATTAAACTTGTTAAAAATCTTACTCAACATTCCAATACCTTCTATATTAATCAAAACATCTTTCAAATTAAGAAATAGTTATAATATAACTTTTAATTACTTATCTTTACTAACTTAACCTTTATTCAAACTTGGCTTTAATATGCTTACTCAATCTGAAAACAACTCTTTTATGTCTACTATCTTGAAAACTCTCTCTTATTTTATAACAAATTAATCAAGCTACTGACAAAAGATATGTTACTTTTACAATATATTCTACTCAGACCATCAAAAACATTCTCAATTATTACTATCAACCTGTTCATTTTACTAATATAAAACATCTTATAAGCTTATTACTGGTCTACTAATTATTAAACAATATGTTCAATCTTATTTTTAAGATTGAACTGCATATAGACCTATTAACTAAACTCTTTTTGATAATTTCTAGCAACAATATTACTTTTTACTTCTTTATATTAATTTAACTTGGTACTATTTTCTCAATTCTCTTATTACTAATAAAAAACTTTTTAAAACTTTCTCTTAACTATCTAATAACAAAGTCTGTAATCCTATAGACATTAGTTATAAAATGCTTAAATACATTAGTCCTTAATACACTTCTGCTATCACTACTCTTTTTAACTATTGCCTTCTTGAAAATAGAATTCTCAAGCAATAGAAACATAGTTACATTTATCTTATTTCTAAATGAAATACCTTTGATAATAATTTTAACCTTACTTGACCTATTAGTTTTGTCAAACATATTTACAAACTTTATACCAAAAATTCTTATTAATTAGCTTAGCTTTATATTTTTAACTTATTCTATCCTTTCATCTTTTAATTATATTGCTCTTTCTAACAATAATATCTCAATTCCTATTTATATTCTTAATAATCTTATTGAAGATGCTTCTTGTAATCATAAGAACATTTAGTTACTTTCACAAGATATAAATAAAGCCTATGACTCTGTTAACTTTATTCTCTTTAAATATACACTTTCTTATCTTTTACTTTTCTTATTCACTATTAATATTCTTTCAGATCTTTTTTATTAATTGTTATAACCAAGTTATAACTAACCTTAGTTTAACTTTCTCTTACTTAGTTTACAATAATATTGACCAAAATGAAACTATTACTTCTTTGTTATAGTGTATTTACTATTATCTACTTATTTTCTATATATACTCAAAATTTCTAATTACAAATTACAATTCTCTTGAACTATTAACTTTAAACTTCAAACATCTAATTCATTACAAAAACAATGCTCTGTCTTGGTTTATATAAATAATACTCTTTGGATTGCTTCATTACAATCTGAACTATCATATATATTATCTATAGCTAAATTTTTTTATACTATAGCCAATATTTAAGTCAATCACTCAAAATCCATTCTGGTTACCAACAATCCTCCATTTCATTATACACCTATTTCTTATAACAACCATCTTTTTTTTTTTTATTCTTCTAAAATATCTTTTAAATTTTTAGATTGTTGGTTCACTTTAAATAATAAACAATTTAAATAAACAAAACTACTTATCTCTAAATCTTCTCAACTAATCTAAATTGCTAAAACCAAACATATTATTAACTCATATACTTGTTATATTATTAACATAGTAATTATCCCTATTCTTGAATATTGACTTCAAAATATTGTAATCAACTAATCTACTTATAATAAAATTTTAACTTAGCATATTGGTCTTGTTAAATTTAAAACTAACCTTTACTGTATAATACCTTCTAGTACTCTTCTATATCTACAAATTTATAACATTAAACATATTTGAAATATTCAACTGCAATACTATATTTCTAACCTTCTTAAATAACTTAATAATCCTAACCTATTAGACACATCTAGTTGCATCTGAATTCAATAATTACAAAACAATCTTTGGTCCTCAACTAATATTTTTTTATATTTTAACTCAATTATTGATAATCCAAATTATCTAATCACAAACTTCAAAATTATACAGTTTATTAAACATATTAGCTAGACATTCTTAATTAATTCAACTTATAACATTTCTTATACCTTATATAATAAAACTATCTTTCTTAAATCTCTTCTCTTCTTTTATTCTAAATACCTTGTTTTTAAAAAATAACTTAAATACCATAAACTCCTTTTTTTTGACCAACTTATTATTTATAATTATTACATTGGGAACATATTTTTTTTAAACTAAACAAACTTTCTAAAGGTATTATATTTCAATGGTTTACTACTCTTAAAAATATTACTACAAGCCATTCTTATCAATATACATTATATAATTATTTTAATTTATCTCAATCAAACTACTTTCCTTATATTATTGATTACTTTAATTTTAATACCAAATTCTGGTTACTTATTGTTCTCAATAATCAAATTATTGTTGACAAGGCCAGAAGGCATAACAGCTCTACAGGTCTTACTCTTATTATTTACTAGCACTGCTTATTTCAGTCTTAGTTTTCTAATCTTTATTTTATTTTTTTCTTTTACTACTACTATATACCTTGAATGTTATCTTAATTACAATACAATTGCTAACAAATATACTATCTTTATTCCTACAAATTTGGCTACTAAATTACTTTGTTATATTAATTCTAACAAAACTCTTACTCTACATGCCAATTTCCTTGATATTGCATATTTTGTAGCTATTCAATATTCTTTACATATTCCACCTTCTCTTTTATTAACAATTAATTCACAACAATTATTTTGTATCTTTTAGTTAGGCCAACTTACTGACAGCTTATAGTCTATTAGTAATTCTAATTATAATCTAACTACTATCATATTTTATACTAATGATTCTGTTATTAAGCTTGGTACCTCTCAATGCTCTATGGGCATAGACTGGATTTAAGTTGATAACTCTGCAACTACTCACTTATTTTAGACACAAGTTAAACTCTGTCTATGCTTCTTTAAAGCTAAAATTCTTGCTATTCTCTTAGCAATTATTATTGTTTTCAGAAACTGTTTTGTTTATATCTTTACTAACTCACAATCTGTAATTTTTAAATACTACAATATCTGCATATTAGCATCTAAATTTTTTTATACCCACACTCTATACTTTTTTATTTGGCAAACTTTTATTAACTTCATTAACTCATACAATATTCAGCTCACTTTTTATAAAATTACTGTACACTAAGATGACCTATTTAATAATCTTACTAACTAGCTTACTTGTAGTTATCAAATACTATTTTTTTTAATATTTTTAAGTAATAACTCTTACAACTTTATCTATATTCCATTTATTGACTAATTTTCTATTAAGATTTTTATTTGATGCTCTATTTGTGCTATCTGTTAAGCTCATATTATAACACTTTAAACATCTCAACATTATTTTTAACAATAGTCTACTATTGTATCCAATATCAACTAAGAAGCTACTTGGCTTTACATTAATAATAATCAAAAAGTTTCTAAGTTTGCTTTTAGTTTTTATTCCTTTATTCTAAAAACCTTTTATGTTAAAATTCTTTTAGATGAACTACCTGTTCCTCATACTCTTCACAAATATAATCCTTCTTACTCTTCTCTCTGTCATCAATGTAATCAAATTAGTTCTTTATTATGCTGGGTTTTTTGTCTTTTTACTCAAAGAATTTATCACTTAATTTTAATTCTCTTAATTGCATCTTAAATACAATTGCTTTTGACATGTTCACTAATTTTATTTCTAATTTACATTAAGAAATTCTTACACTTAACAATTTTAAACTGCATAACTTTTCTTATATACTATCACTTATTTCTACTTTATCTGGTTTAGTTCTTATTGATCTTATTTCTACTATTTATAATTATTTCTATTTCTTATTATATATAGCTACTTCTCTTTTTATTAAATTTTTTCTTTATTTAAACTAACAAATATGTAAACAAATATGAAATTCATATTGTATTTCATATTCAGCACAGTTTCAAATTACATTTTCTATAAACTTAACTTATAATTCTCTTTTTAGACTACTACTATCTCCTATTTTAATACTACAAATTATTATTAAAATTTATCTTTGCACTATTCAATAGATTGAATATCATACTTCTTTTTCATATATTATTACTAACATCCAAATCTAGATAAACTTTGGTCATTCTTGTAGATTTAGGTCACAGATTATATATCTGAGTCTTTATTCTTCATATATGATTTAAAAGCAAACTTTTCTTTATAAAAACTTCAATTGAATTTCAATAAAGTTAAAGGCATGGCCTTACCATTAATATTTTTTTAAAAAAAGTAACCTTTTATTTAAAAATAAAAAAAATTAAATATATTGAATATAAATTTTGTTTTTTAATTTTAATAAAACATTATGAATATATATTGTTATATAATGTATTATGTAATATAGAATAAAAAAAAATATATTTATATATTTCTAGTTATAATCAAATTTAAACTAAATTTTTTTAATATTATGATAAATATTTATAATTCAGAATTTTATTAATAATATGTTTTAGCTAATAACTATATTATAATTACAAAAGACAAAAGCATAATAATATAATAAAGTGATTATATTGTTAATCTTCAAGTAACAGATCTAGAATTCAAATCCTAGTATTACCAAAAATTTAAAATTCTTTTTATGTTATATTTAATTGTTTTTTGCTATTAGTTAAAATAAAATATTTGTTACCTGTATCATACTAGTATAATAAAAAGTTATATAATATTTATATAACAGTTTATCTTATATAAAAGAATATAAACTGATACTAAATGGTGTAAATCTATGATAAGTTTTTGTAACTATGTAAATTACAGAAACTAAAAATATGAAAACCTATTTGGATAATTTAAGTAAAGAGATAGTTTAAACTTTTAATAATACTATTGTAAAGACTAACAGAATTAAAACTTGTAAAGTTAGATGAAAATAAATCAGTTTTTGAAAAAAAACTATTATAACTAGTCAGGTTGCCAGGATCTACTTTGAAGAAAAAAATTATATATCAAAAAATATATAAATTAGAAATATAGTTATACTTATCTTTTTAAGCTATCTGAACTGAGATCTGAATAGAACTTGAATTGAATATCAAAGTAATAGCAATATGTTGTAAAGTAAATACCAAATTGAAGTGAACTTTATAAGAATATAACAGCTTAATAGTACATTCTAACTGCAAATGTTGGTTTTAGTCATAATATTACCAGATTATTTGTAAAAATAAAATATAAAAAATTCTGAAAAATTTAATATAAGATCAAAGATTTCTTATATGAGTGAACTAGTTTAAAAACTTAGTGATTATAACATATTTTTACTGCTATCAATTGGAATCATTAATAAATATAGATAGATGAGTAAATATGAGAACTAGAATATTTAAGTAAAAAACTTATAAGCAGGTTTCAAGTATAACAACTAATATAAAACTTTTAAATAGGTTACTTAAATTAGACTATAACTAAAATTATACAAGTGCCTAGTTGTACACTCTTTTTATAATTACCTCCTGTGATTGTAATGCAACTATTAGCTAAATGTACTATTAATAAAATCTTAGACCACAAGTATTCACCTTAATATTTAAAAAAAAATAATAAAATAATAATCAACAAGACAGATAATCAAAAAACTTAAATAGTTAATCTTTAAATAGGTTATAAATACAATATCTAATGTTGAACCTTAAAATAAACTACTTAAAATAGGTGACCAAAATTGCATATGTGACTAGTTATACTCTCATTTCTGTAAAAATAGTTGTAAAAGCTAATCTTAAATATGTTAATAAAAATACTGTCATGAAAAAATATATATATATATATATTTATATTACATCTAATTTTACAATCTGCTTTGTTAATCACATTGCAATAATTATTGTCACAGGCAATAAATAAAAATCTTTATTGGTTAAAATCAATATAACATCAAAACTAAAAATAGAAAAATTTATATAACTATGATGAAAATAGCAAAAAGCCATGATGAAAATAATAATTTCCTATATGTAATACTTTTTTAATATTAACTTACACAGACTCTAAACTGATCCTAATCTTAACATAAACAGTAATTTCGTGGTGTATTCGGCTTTAAGCTATCCTTTGATTTTGTCAATTTTTATAACAAAAAAAATATTACAAAAAATGACTTTTATAAATCCGACATTAATCAGTTAGCAATCAGATTAAAATCAGTACGTACCCGATTCGAAGCCGATTTTTCATTTTTCGACTAGTGTAGGTGAGTTTATAATTCAATATTTGGTGGGTTCATGATTTTAACAACAAATGGGTTTATAATTTTAAGATTTTCACAATGGATAGATTCATGATTTCAACATTATATAGGTTCATTATTTTAATGGTGAACGGTTCATGATGTTAATAGTAGGTTAATGGTAATTTAACAATGAATTTTTTATTTTATTTTAAAGATAAGAAGAGGGTTTATGCTTTTTAACAATAGTTCAGTAAGGTTTAGCAATGATGAGTGTTCTGTAATTCCATAGTGAACGGGTTCCAATTTAACAGTAGAATGAGTGGGTTCACTATTTCAATAGTGAGTGGAAGAATTTAATGGTGAGTTCATGATTTGTACGCTTTATCAAGCTTTTGACGATTTAATCAATTGAAAATATTCGTTTCCGTGCTGGAGGCACGGGTCTTTTGCTAGTAACATATAAAATGTTGCGACATAATATGAACAATACAATACATACACATGTTATGATATGCAAAACTACAACTTAGTTACAATATGGCACATCTCAATGCCTTGAGTTTCTGCTGCATCTCTAATCAGGATCCAGTTTTCTAGCATTGGCTAAGAATCTGTCATACTGATAAGATGAGAAAGTCAAAGTAACAAATGACAAGAATCATAAGTGAATTCAGTCTTATCTAAATACACATGGAGGTTTCGTTATTTGTTTATTTGTTAGTTTTATAACCAGTATTCATATATAAAGGTCGGTATAAAGAGAGGCGAATGTATATCATCAGTCTTTAGCTAAGCGTTATGTTTTAACTATATTAAAAAGCCTTGTTTTAATAACTTTTTCAACGATTCTGAAAGTTAAACTAATCCTTGTGTCTCTTTTCAAGACAATACAATCATTATTTTCATAATCATCTGTCATATTAGTCAACTTGTAATTTAATATATTTTTTTCATTCAAGTTGTCAAATTTGGTTTCTTGAATTCCATGAAGATAGGTTTTATAGAGGTCATATTTCAGAACTAAAAGGCTTTGTACAAGTAAAGTAACTTTGCCTTAGTAAAAGCTTGACAAAAAAAAAACAAATTGTCATCTACACACCTCCGAGGTTCAAGTAACAATGAAAACTCTGGTTCTCTATAACAGCTTTTACTCTCACAATTATTTGCATTGGTCATTGTATAATTCATTGAATCCAAGTGTTTATAAAAATCAAGTACGGTATGTGATTTTAACGAAATTGTTACTACTGTTGGATAATAAAATGGACCATCTTCATGTGGCTTAATCATCGAGAAGAATGATGTTAAAGGAAGAAAAGATTGAAATTGTCAGAGTGAATAAACAATAGAAAAAGTATAAAGATGCTTGAATATACCATAATTCCTTGTCCACTTTCATACTCATTAATTAAACAATGGTTTGGCAATTTGAATTTTTCGCATTCATTAAATAGACCAAGAGCTGAAAATTTTTGGAACGTACAAGTTGTTAACCAAGGTGGAAGCGGTTCAGAAAGCATTCCGCGTTCTGTTGGTATACCGCCTTTACATAGTTTTATTTAAATTCGAGTAATAAAAGAATCATTAGGCAATAGGACATTTATAAGAAGGTTATCGCTGGCAGATTTACCCCAATTTTGCAGTCTGTCGTGTTTAACAAAAATTAATCGTGTATACTGAAACTTCACTTTATCAAAGCATTAAATTATAACAATAATTAATTAATTAATAACAAAAGTAACCTTCTGTTTTTTAGAACAACCCATTTCGGCTTTGGCACAGAAAAAATCTGTTGATATCCATATTGAAGTCAGTGGCATTATATAATCCGATTAAAATAGCACTATATTAAAACAAACCTTGTTCAAAAGTTCTTGTTCATTTTGTTCAGTTATAAATTCCTTGATATAATACGCACTATTTACATTGGAAACGCGAAACTTGTCTAAATCGAAATTAAAAACATCATCCATTTTGAATTAAACAGAAGTACGGTGATTGAAATTTCGCATTCCGTATCTTAATAATACAAATAGTGTACGTTGCCTAGACAAAAATAGAATAGTAGGTAGTACAGTGCCCTAAAGTCATGGTGATTTTCATAATGTCGAATGATTTGTTTCAAAGAAACAAAGAGTAAAAAAATCATGCGATGATTATAATCTGGATATGCTGAGGTTTAAATTTGATATATTCGGATCATAATCATCATGTTTTAAATTGGTAAAAAATGATTTTTTACCATTCCTACAAAGAGTTTAAAAACTTAACGTAGATTTATACCAGTACGATCACGTTTATTGTGTAACATGAAATGTGGTAGGGATCAGGGCACAAATCCTATTGTAAAATTTCGGAAATTTCCGTTTACACGTGACAATTTCCGGCCCGACTTTTCAACAGCCGGAAAATTTCTGAATATGATATCATATATACGTATGTATATAAATATCAATAAATATTACAATATCTTTATTAAAAAACTGCTACATCCGGTTGAGTTTTCTAAGTTCCGGTTAAAATAAACACCGCCGGAGAAAAAGCAGCTTCCGGCATCCGGAAATTTTGTGCCCTGGTAGGGATGGTTCCTTTCAACTTTTTTTACGAAATCCTTTTTTAGTAGGAGTAATGATTTTCATTTATTCGGTTTTGGAGGGAGTTAAGATTTTTACATACCGTATATGTATGTAATATTACATAATATAATTTCACTTATTATGTGCAAAGCAGCGTCAGTGATTATTAATTTCGAAATTATGATGTAATGATGTTAACGAACCTATTCAACATATAATACGCAGTTAAGGTTAAGATTACATTTAAATTATTGTAACTTATTTATATCATAAATCGATGTAAAAAAATTTTTCATACAAAACTTTGCTCACTATTCTAATAATCACAGAAACGGAACACTTAAAACAAAAAACAGCTAATTATTAGCTAATTGGTTAGACAAAATCATATATGAGAGTTTGTGACTAAGTAGTTTACCTTTTTTTAAAAAAATTGAGTCAGTCAATATGCATATTGGATTTCATATTAATCTCGATATGGATTTTTACGATCATTGTTTATATGATGCAAGACCATTTACAAGCTTTTACAATATATATAGATATTATTAGGAATTACATATTGGTATATTATAGTTCTAAATTAAGCAGTTAATTATTGTATACTCCTAATCTCATGTTCTTGCTAGGTCATTTTCTTAGATAATCTGCATGCTCAATTAAAGAAAAACATCAAAGTCAGGTTCAGTTAGAATTAGTTTTTCTGATGTAGTTAGAGGTATTATTTATAAAGATGCAAATTATATTATTTGTAAATCATTATGTAAACAAACCTCTTGATTAGTATTAATGGTTGCATTTCTACATCTAGCCTGATTGCTTTTGGATATTCTTGCTTAGTTATTTTTTTTTTTTGGTATTAAGATGAGGTCTTGCTTATATCTTTATTGGTAGTTTTTAAAGTTAGTAACTTCATGAAGTTACTATGTACAAAAATAATTCTATATAAATGCTA
>CAJVQA010001093.1:0-27602 GCA_910591915.1 Cetraspora pellucida | reverse complement strand
TAATAAAAAGTTAATCTATATACTGTTATTATCTTGAACCATTTGCCTACTGCTGTATAGTAAAGTGAACTACTACACCTCCACCCTATATATATTTGCAATAGTCAATCACTGTATCAAGTGACCTTATTACTTGGTTGTATTGTACCAAGAAGGCTGCAACCCTGTAACAATATATTGTCTTATATATAATATTTCTGCTATTAACTTAAGTTTCTGACTAAGAGAAATTAATTTTAAAAAATAATAATTATTAATATAAATTTTTAACATATTAATTTCTTATTAAAAATTATATTTAAATATTATTTTTTTATCTAGTTTATTTTATTAATCTCTGTGCAAACTTTATAATATGTAGATTTTAATTCTTAAAATTGAAATTGTAAATAAATAATATTATTTCATAATACATATAATCTATTTTGAAATTTTTCAATTTTATTTTTTAAAATTTTTTCTATCAGTAGTAGATAATTAAGAGAATTAATATATTTCAAATTATCATCAGTTTTGTATAAGCAATAATAGCATATTACTGTTTCTTGTAATAGTTCAAAAAAATTAATTAAATGTTATAAAATCTTTTTTGTAATTTTTGTTTCTGCATCTTGATAAGCTGTAAAAAGATAAAACTGATATTTGGGATGAGAACATATCTTATTTGTTTTAATCTTTTTAGCATTTACAATTAATTTATTGTAATATTTTCTGTATAAAATCTTTTTAACTAAATCAAGATGCTGATTAGAGTTTGGTATTAACATTTGATCAAATACAATAAAAACCTCATGCTGCTTATAATTGCAAACAACACCTTTTTGACCTTCTAAATCACAGTACTAAACCTTTCTTTTGTCTTTTTTTTCATTGAAAAAAGTTAAATCTTTGTAAAAAGCTTGCTGTGCAAACATTCTTACTATATACACTTTTTTTAAATTGTGCCTATAATAAAAGTATAAAACAAATGCTTCTTAGCTAACTTCCGAATTACTTAACCGTTAGCCGAATTACATAACCGTTAGCCGAATTACTTTGACAGTTTATAGATCGGAAGGTATTCTATCAATTTTTTTTAGTATCGAGCTTTGCCAATTCGTATCTGTGACCACCAAACCATTTTTGTAATAGTGAAACGTTACGTCAATATGTCGAACATATCGTGTAACGTATCGTGTCGATCATCCAATCAAATTAATGCCCGCTATGCTATTGATATCTTTATAGTCAAATAACCTAACTGCATAACTCTAACCGCGTTCTCTACAATCAGCAATGATCGACATAACCGGTCACAGTGCTAACGCGTTGGCAATTTGAAAATCAAATTAACCGGCAGATTCTGTCCATACCCCAAAATTTAAGATATCTAATTTAGGCTATTACTAAAAAACATAAGTAATCTAAATTTGGGGTTGTTTTAAATTTTAGGGCCTGCCGTGATGATATGATAAATTTTCTAATAATTGGACCAACCAATAATATTCATTAGTTGATTGTCCAATTGTCCAATATCCAACACTGTCTGTAAGTGCACATTTTTTTACCAAAATTTAAATTCTGCACACAGATGAGTGCACTTATGAAGGTATTGTCGATTATTGATATGGGGAATGGACTATGAAAACCACCGTCTGAAACTAGCGGGGTTTTCCTAGTTCGTACATCAATCGGTATTAACAAATCGGGTTACTGCATATCAGATCAAAATACCCGATTTACCTTATATAAACCCAACCAAATTATTTTTCTTCACATTACACATTACACAGAAGCTAATAATGCAACTAACAAATATACAGAAAAAATTATTTTACCTATTTTACATTATCGTTTTTTTTATGCTAGTGTGTCTAGCCACTTTTCTTTTTTCAACTGCGCATAACCAACCTCCAGAATTAAATAAATACAAGTCATTAAATAATACCCTTGGTTTCGAACATATTTTTGTTATTAATCTTAGTTATCGAATAGATAGACGTGAAATGATGCAAGAACTTGCCAATTTTCTTGGCTTAGATTTTGACTTTTTCCCTGCCGTCTCCAGATATGATAAACAATTGCTCAATAAATATAATCTTGATGGAATATCAAGTGCTCAAAAATCTTGTTTTTTAAGTCATTATTTTCTTTATAAAGAAGTCATTAAAGATGGTTATAAAAACGCTTTAATTATGGAAGATGATGTAGATATTGAATATGAAATCTCCAGAATTGTCAGTGATCTTAGTCGTGCTTTGCCAGATGATTGGGATATATTTTATATTGCTCATTATAATTATGAGGAAGGCGAAGTCTTGGCAGAAAGTGGAGAATTTAGATTGATTAAATCTACTAATCCAATTAATACCCATGGTTATGCCATCTCGGATCGTGGTGCTCGAAAGCTATTAAAAGATCTTGACGTCCATAGACCAGCCCAACAAATTGATATAGAATTAACGAATAGAGTTCATTATGGATTCTTGAAATCATATAGTATTGATCGAACAACAATGATACAATGGAAAACAAATGATAATCCATCTGATATCCCCGAAAGTGCACCTCCTTTTGAACGTCAAGAATTATTAAATTCCACTAGGAGGCTTCTTGGATACAAACAGATGTGGGACGATGATAATTAATACCATATACCTTATACGTAGGACTATAATTAATACTATATACCTTAAACGTAGAAATTATTATACATATAACTCACAGTATTCACCATTAAATTTTAAAAATTTTATTGAATAAACTAATTTTTAAAGGTTATACATAACTATATATTTTTGGCATGGCAATTTCTGATGGTGATTTCGTATGTATATTAAAAGTTATGCCACTCTCATACTGCTAAAATTTAGAGCCAAAGATTGAGATTAGAGTTAGAGAATTCATAAACTTGAATTTTAAAAAAAATTTTTAAGTAGTCTACCTGACTGAGTATAGGTATGAGTGCATGAGAGTGAAAACCTGTAACCAATCATAGCAAATCATTAAATGTATTTCCAGGTTTTCACTCTCATGCATTCATATAGAATATAGAGTACGTAGGGATGGGCACAATCTTGCATATTGTTACATCTTAAATTTCGTTATAATAAATAATTCTATTTAAACACAAATATTATTTTCATGATATGTGTCAAATAGGAAACTTCCAAATTTAATATTTATATTCTAAAAACACTCGTTGTACGTTATAAATTATTGTTTTAATAAGATAGTTTCGAACTTATAAAGGAATGCTCGTACATTTTCTAATATGAGAACTCATTACTGCGGCAGAGCCAGATATAGGCTTATCAGAATTACAAACATGCATTTTGCTTTAGGCATTTTATCAATTTTAATCGGATAAAAAGCTTGCCAAAGAGGGCCTAACGGATGAGCAGTAAAGCTAATCGCAACCGGAAGTTCGCGAAGTAAATGTCGAATTTACAAATTTGAAAAAAGGCCAATTTGACATTGTATATAAATATGTTATTACATTCAAACACTCTATCTTTTATTTAATTCATAAAAAGAAAAAAATTATATATATAAATACAGTCATAAATAATGCAACAAAAAAAAAATTTTTTCTTAGATCGCAATATTTCACGCAATTCCGGGTCTTTATTCACAAATAGTATCTTTTTTAAATATTAAAATTTTAATAGCTGTCATTATTGCCAATACGAAGATAATTGTGCATTTATTGCAAATTACGTGTTGCATTATTTTTGACAATGATTTCTACTGTACTATCTAAGTACATATCAAAATGCATCTCTGTACTACGTACGATAAAGCACCTAATAAAGTTTTGACAAAAAAAATGTAGATGCTACAATTCAAGAAGCCTGAGTTTCTTCTTTGCTGTAAAAGTGATATGCCACAAAAGTGATATATCAGGTGCATAATATTGGTTTCTTTATGGTTTTTTGTTTATAAAAGTTGCTGTACATCACACTCATGAAGAGTTAATAAAGATTAGTTGCCTACTTATCAAGTGTGAGGAAAAACCAGACAAGAACATTAAATTGAATAATCTTCGATTGTCACTTAATTGTCGTTTAAGTATGGTTTTACCTAAAAACAATAATGAGATTTATGTTTTAATAACTAATTATTCTTTTTATACTTTAAATCTACAAATTAATATTTTAATATTAGGGATTAAGTAAAAAATCCTACTGACGTAAATACAAGTAAAAATGTTGGCTCAAACTTACAAAAGAGCATGAAAATCAGTTTGTCAAAGCTAATATTAGGTAATTCAATCTAATGATTCAAAATTTTAAGATTTTTTGATCGAAAGGTCGTGAGAAGTTATTAGATTGCTTTTAAATTAAACTTAAATAGGACTTTGGTGAAATTTGTATGATATATAGTGGTGCATAATATTTTATTATACGAAGACCTTAGTAAGCTCGATTACACAATAAATAATAAGTTTTTCTAATGGATTTTCTGTAAATACCATCAAAGATTATGAATATGTTATTCACAGTTATTTTTTTTAATTAGATAATAAAAGAAATAATAGTGAAGCAATAATTTAAAAATAATCAAGTCGAGGCTTTATATTGGTCATCTTATTTTTAACTTTTTTCTTATTAAATTTTTTTTTGATTTTGGTTGACGTCTAATTTTTTATTATTTTTTTTAACTTCCGTCCGTTACTGCACTATACATACCCTTTGTGCGGTGATACAAACCTCAAAAAGGGGCGGAGTAGATTCCTTATAATATATTTTATTGAATTGATTTTAGGGTTAGAGCCATCTTATATTAGGGTTAGGTTAGGCTTAAATAGTTACATAAGCAAATTTGTCTTTCGGTCATTTTTAATTAACCTACTCGAAGTATGTTTAGACTGCCGTTTTTTGTGTATTTTTTAAGTTTTTTTTTCGGTTTTATTCTTGTTTTGCTTCGCCAGCGATCATAATTTGATTGGCCTGGTGTAACGTGATTCTGCTCTGTTTTAGACGGCCCTTTTTGGATTTGTATCACTCGCACAAATAAGTGACGCCGTACGAATGTAACAGTATCTAATACTAATGTAGACTTCGGACAAATTCTAAAAGTATTACATTATTCCGATATTATTTCTTCCTACATATTATATAAATTCTTGTATCTAAATGTCAAATACAAAAGACAATAACTCACCAAATGAAATTATTCATGTCGCTGATTCTTTTAATCAACTGAATTTCATTGATATGAATGATTCGGATAAGGTGTTTTGGCTTGGTTATTGTTACGAACATGGAATTGGAATGAAAAAGAATAAGAATAAAGCATTTATTCATTATCAAAAATCGGCAGAGATGAATAATCCTGACGGCATGTATCAAGTTGGTTATTGTTATTATTTAGGAATTGGAGTTGAAATCGATAATAATAAAGCATTTGAATATTATTTGAAGTCAGCTGAGGCTGGTAATTCTATAGGAATTTTTAAAACTGCCATTTGCTGCGTTTACGGAATTAGTGTGAAACGGGATTATTTTAAATTCAATGAGTGGCTTGAAAAGTAAGTTATTATTTATACTTAATAATATTATATATTTGAATTGTTTAGAGTTTAAATCAGAAATAATTTTTTTAGGAAGTATAAATATCAATTATATTACATATAATAATATGATTATTTATTCTAAATAATACGATTTTATTCATTTTGATCAAGTCCGTAAGTATAAAACATTCATTAATCTAAGTATTGAAAATAAACTATTCAAGCTTATAAATATTTACTATTTCATTTATAATATATTGCAGTTAGTAAGTATAAAGAACATTAATCTAAGTATTTAAATAAGATTTTCCAAGTTCATGCATATTTACTATTTAATTTCATTTAACATATTGCAGTTAGTGAGTATAAAATACATTTATTAATCTAAGTACTGTATTCAAAATAAGTTATTAGATTCATTAACATTTACCGTTTAATTTTATTTCAGCCAGTAAGTATAAAGAACATTTATTAATCTAAGTACGTATTTATTCAAGTTTATGAATATTCATTATTTGATTTATTTTTATTTATGTTAACATAGTTCGTAAGTATAAAGAACATTTATCAATATAAGCATCTAAATAAGATATTTAACTCCATAAATATTTACTATTTAATTTCATTTAACATATTGCAGTTAGTAAGTATAAAGAACATTTATTAATCTAAGTATTTAAAATAAATGATTTAATATTTAATTTTATTTTAGTTTGTAAGTATAAAGAACATTTATTAATATAAGTGCTTAAAAATAAGCTATTCAAGTTTATAAATGTTTACTATTTGATTTTATTTAACATACTGCAGCTCGTAAGTTTAAAAACTTTTATTAATTTAAAAATAATATTAAAATAAGTTATTAGATTCATGAGCATTTATCTAAGTATTTAAAATAAGCTATTTAATATTTACTATTTAACTTTATTTTAGTCAGTGAGCATAAAAAACATTTACAGTATTGATCCAAGTATTTAAAAATAAACTATTTAAGTTCATAAATATTTACTAAATTTTATTTAACATATTGTAGTTAGTAAGTATCAAGAATAGTTATTAATTATTAGTCTAAGTATAAATATAAGTTATTCAAGTTCATGAATATTTACTATTTGATTTCATTTAACATACTGTAGTTAGTGAGTATAAAGAACGATTATTAATCTAAGTATTTACAATGAGTTATTCAAGTTCATAAATATTTGCTATTTGATTTTATTTAATATACTGTAGTTAGTAAGTATAAAGAACAATCATTAATATAAGTATTTAAAATAAATTATCATATTTATTGGCTTATTTATGCTAATATAGTTAGTAAGTATAAAAAACATTCATTAATCTAAATATTTAAAAATAAGCAATTTAAGTTCATGAATATTTACTATTTGATGTCATTTAAAATACTGTAGTTAGTGAGTATAAAGAACATTCATTAATCTAAATATTTAATAATAAGCTATTCAAGTTCATAAATATTTACTACTTTATTTATGCTAATATAGTCCGTAAGTATAAAAAACATTCATTAATCTAAATATTTAAAATAAGCTATTCAAGTTCATAAATATTTACTACTTTATTTATGCTAATGTAGTTCGTAAGTATAAAAAACATTCATTAACCTAAATATTTAATATAATATATTCAAGTTCATAAATATTTAATATTTTATTTATGCTAATGTAGTGAGTAAGTATAAAGAACATTCATTAATCTAAATATTTAAAATAAGTTATTCAAGTTCATAAATATTTACTACTTTATTTATGCTAATGTAGTGAGTAAGTATAAAAAACATTCATTGATCTAAATATTTAAAATAAGCTATTCAAGTTCATAAATATTTACTATTTTATTTATGCTAATGTAGTGAGTAAGTATAAAAAACATTCATTAACCTAAATATTTAATATAAGATATTCAAGTTCATAAATATTTACTATTTTATTTATGCTAATGTAGTGAGTAAGTATAAAGAACATTCATTAATCTAAATATTTAAAATAAGTTATTCAAGTTCATAAATATTTAATATTTAATTTCATTTAACATATTGCAGTTAGTGAGTATAAAGAACATTTATTAATCTAAGTATTTAAATAAGCTACTCAAGTTCATGAATATTACTATTTAATTACATTTAGCAAGTAAGTACAAAGGACATTTATTAATCTAAGTATTTAAAATAAATTTCCAGGTTCATGAATATTTACTATTCAATTTTAATCTCATTCAACATACTGCAGTTAGTGAGTGTAAAAAACATTTATTAATTTAAATATTTATAACAAGCAATTAAAGTTCATGAATTTTTTACTATTTATTTGCATTAATTAGTCGGTGAGAATAAATTTATTGCATTTAAATTTAAAAGTTGCATAATAAAGTAAAATAACTAATATCACGCAATCGATAACTACAGAGATTCAAGTAAAGGAAAATGTGCACATTGTGATGAATATAACACGAAAAAAGCGTGGTGTCAAACATGTGACCCAGATATAGAAACTCAAGGATGGACAAGTGGAAATAAAGATATTGATAATTGCATTAAAGCGTTCCAACTTAGAACTTATGATTATGACCGTATGATTGAGTGGATTCCATATGATAGATTAATTAATATAGAAGGAATAGGTAAAGGAGGATTTGGATCTGTATTTTCTGCAATCTGGTTGGATGGCACACGAAAGATCAAAGAAATTAAGAAAACTAATGTCAGTGACGATAAAGACAATAATTTCTATGAGAAAGGTCGTGAACCATCTAGCATAGTTGCACTTAAAACCTTGTCTGGGTCTAAGGAAAATCCTCAAGATTTTTTAAAAGAAGTAAGTTATTTATTTGTTGTGCGGCTTATTAAACGTATATTGAACTGATTATACATATTTGTACAGTTTAACAATCATATGAAATGTACACTTAGGGGTAGCGATCTTAAAATATATGGATTGACACAAAATAAAGAAACAAATGAATACTTTATGGTATTTCAATACGCAGATAATGGAAGTCTTTGCAAGTTTTTAAGAAAAAACTTCTGTGATCTTATCTGGGAAACTAAATTAAAACTACTTAAAGATATTTCAGGCGATTTAAGTTATATTCATGGTGCAGGATATATTCATGCAGACTTTCACAGTGGTAATATTTTGCAACATAAAGGTATTAGTAAATATATGCAATCTTACATCTCAGATCTAGGATTGTCTAAAAATTATAACGAAAACGATTCAGAAGGTGGTATTTATGGTGTTATGCCTTATGTCGCTCCTGAGATTTTATTAGGTCAAAAGTTTACGCCAGCTGCAGACATCTATGGCCTCGGAGTCATCATGTCTGAAATGTCAACTGGACAAAGACCTTTTGATGGTTATGAATTTAATATTGGTCTTGCAATAAAAATTTGTCAAGGATTGCGACCAGAATTTGCACCTGGGACTCCGAATTGCTATATTGAATTTGCTAAACAATGCATGGATTCTGATCCACAAAAACGGCCTACTGCTAGTAATGTTTGTTATAGAATTGCTGATTGGCAGAAAGGCATAGAAAGTTCAGATGATGCAAATGAAATTAAAATGCAATTTTTAGATGCAGATAAAATAGCGAAAGAATTACCAATTGTCACACCAAAACATCCCGACTTTATGTATACTAGCAAAATTATCAACACACAAAAAATATCAGATGCAATTAAAGGTACATATTTACTTTATAAATTTATATTATTTTACTATTTTAAGCTAATTATGCTCAATTAAAAAGCTTTGGCAAGTCAATCTATTGCCTTTGTCGAAGTTCCTGTTGATTATTAAACTTACTGTGCTTATATTAAAAATTTATACACACTTTATATTGCACTTAGATTAGTTGCTTTAAGAATATAAATTGATATTATTAAAAAATATTATTAAAAAATATATATAGTTTAGTTACGAAATATAAATTGAAATACAAAGTGGGTTCGGAATTTTTATATAAAACCAGCATTTGGGGGTTGATTATATTATAACCTTAATTTAACTAGAAATTTAAATTCCGTTCCTACTTACAACTTATATATTTATTTTAAACCTTTAAAGGTTATTTAAATTCTTTGTAATATTTAAAAGTTTATAAATTTAATGGTTTCGACTTAAACCAGTTTTCTCCATTGCATTGGTTTGCTCATTAATAAAATTAAATTTAACAGTACAATAACAATTAAAAATACATTATGGATTTTAAGTACAAAATATATGTTAAACTTTGTAAGAGTAACATCTATAATAATATTATTGATTTCTATATTTCACGGTCTAAAATACCCTTTGTAAGAATATTTGTCACCATTTAGTTGTGTATTTAATTATGTATTTGTAAATGTAGCATAAAATATATAAATACAAAGCTTGTCTCATTAAAAGATTAAAGATGCCCCAGTATTAAAAAGTAAACATTATATTTTAGACTGTGAAATACCTTCCGATTATTGATGATTAGGATTATATGTTATAGATATGTAAAAATTGTTTTATGATTTGTAACTAATTCGTTTTGAAAATTTGCAAATATCAGATAAATCTGGATAACCTTTTAATTTTAATTTATAACTTAGCCCGAAAACATCATAAAGTTTAAAATTTTAAATTTCAGCTGTTATATTCTTTTATAAGATTGCCTGGTTATATTTTTATATTTTTAAGCACATTAATAAACAGTACCATATTATAGAGAAGTTAGATTCGTAAATGAAATATTAAAACTTTTTATAAAAAACAATTTTTTTTAATTTCACATTATATTCCCTTTTCTTTAAACAATTAAGCAATAATAAATTTGTAACGTCATTGTTAATAGTACTAGATGACCAAGAAAGGCATTTGTGCATTGATGTTATCTATATCATTGCCAACGTTATAATTTTAACATTAGAATGCGTGAATTTATTGAATTACATTTAATAACGATATTTATATGTACCTTTAATAGTGTTAATGTTAGCAATGGTAATAAAACGATAGGAGCAGTTGGAATAGTAAAACTTAATCTTCATTTAGTACTCCTAAAAAAGGTAATTCAACTAAGTATTCCTTCATAAATTCCTTTATTAATATACATTACCTGTAGATAATTAATTATTATAAACATATTCTATTACAATTGCGGTGGCATATTTGATATACCATATTTTGTTTTAAGTACATATGTAGTTTTTGTCAGACCCACCGATAGAGGTAAAATAATCTGAGTTTCTTATATAAAACACTGGATATAAATGTTAAGATCTTTTGCAATATTATGCTTAGAAATGGATCATGATCTATATAATAAAATAAATTATAATATGGCATTTAGGTTGACCCATTCAAAGTGCTAAGCAGACAATGAACTTTGAAACTGGTGAGTTGATAAATTTATATGCAGGCACTTGATCTTGTTAAAAGCCTACAGCATTCTTACAATAAAATAAATAGCTTAAAAATTTAATTAAATTTATACTAGGCCAAAAATTGGATACAATTAGATACTGTCAAAAGATTGGTTAAGATAACTCGTCAGAGGCGTGACTATAGGTTTTGTAATATATTTATTATAGTGATTCTTACCCGCACATAAGAGTCATAACCAACCACTCCCGATGTTATGCCTTTTAAATATTGTCTTAGAAGTATGATTAAAAGAGACTTTGATCCTTCTTATTGTTTTCATTTAGAATTTCAATACACTGCCATATGTACCTTGCATTGAGAATTTTTTTTTTTTTTTTTTAAAGAGAGGTCTATCTTCTATCTCTTTATTAATTAGTCAAATTACATATATTATATACATGTTGAAGAAACTAAACTAAAGGTGATGAAAGTAAGAGTTACTTTACTCTTGACCTATTCTTTGCTAGAATGGTTAGTAAACCTCTAGTCTTTGATAAGGTGATGAAGAGAAGATTGTCCATTAGTAATATAATATTGTATTTTTTCATTTAGTACTATAGATGCAGACTTATGACATCATCCAGTTATGTCCTATATAAAAAATCAGTTTATAAAATAAGACACAATTAACCTGTAACTAATGACATAAATAAGTCTGCACCTATATTTAGTACTGATATTAGGATTGGTTTAGTTTTAGCTAATATTGAGGTTGTAACAGTAATAGGGTTAAAAAAACTGAATTGTGTTATACTGTTCTAGAAGTGAGTCAAAGCTCTTTGTATATCATAGTAATAATGTTGTAATGTATGAGAGGAGCATATTTATTTTTTGTTTGTTGTTTTCAAAAGGCATTAGTGTCTCAATAGTTATTAGTCCTAATGGCATATGCTTGTTAATATGGTTTGAGACAAAGGCTTGAGACAAAGGCTTGAGTAAAACTGTATGTATCATAACATGATATTTTCAAATCATTCAAAGTTTTCTATATTACATCTTTTATTAAGTTTGTAAGACATATATAGTTTCAAAAGCAAGTTAAAAGGTGTATTATGTCTTCTAATGCATTATAGCACTTTGAACAAAGATAGTTTAAATATTTAATAGTGTTTCTCTAATGAAATAGAAGATAAGTAAATAGCTCTTCTAATAGTAATTTTATTTTAAAGTTTTTTAATACTAAAGAGAATAAGTCAGTTACTAGGACTAGAGGCTTTTCTCCATATGATATATATTGCAAAGTTAACATTAGTTGATCTTGTTTTGTGAAGTATACCAGGATGAGATTTACTGGTAGTTAAACCAAGTTATTCTATTTGTAATACAGTAAGTTTGTTTTAAAGTAGTTTTTAGTAAATATATATAAGAATTGCCAAGGAGTTTTAGCATAAAGCAATTATATAAAAACTTTTGTAATATAGAATCTAATAGAAAGATATTGTATTGAGCTTGTAGAATTTGAGTTTTTTGTCAAATATGATCATTAGGGTTTAGTTATATGTTATTGCTTTTAGTATTAGAAAAAAATAGATATATTGCTATTTATCTAAGCTAGGATAATTATATGATTATATCAATTGTATAAAAATGATGATGTTTACAAGCAAGGAGTTGTTGGTAACTATTTTTACATTAGTACTTGAGTTCATTGTAATAAGTACAAAAATTAGCAAGATTAATAATATATTTAAATGAAAAGGCCAGCAGTTGGTAAAACAGCTAAATAAGGTATTAAGATGTTGAAAACAACAACTTGCAATTATATGAGAGTTGTTTTCTATATTATATTGACCACTTGTTATTTATAATGTTATTGTTTTTTATTAAAGTTATCTTTTGTTATTGTATTCCAAAGTGGTATTGGAGGGTTATTGAATGAGCATAAAGGTTTAGCTAAGACAGTATATGTTTTCTGTTTTGGGAATTAATTTGTTGCTAGTAGATTTGAAGTTAATGCTTTTTTAAAATCATCAAAATTAATATAAATTCTTTTTTTATAGTCTATTTGAAGATTATAAATTAGTTTTGTAGTATTGAAATAACAATATTTAGAAATATATGACTTATTTTTTAAAATGCATACTTGGCAGGCTGTTAGCATATTATCTGAATATAAAATATAATATTAGATTTTGAAATATTTTTTAAATAGATTGTAGATTTTTCTACAAATTAAGTTTTTTGTAATTATTCAGTTTTTTTGTTAGGTGTCCAATTGGTTAGAATGCATGGGTTTGATTTTAAAAATGTTAAATATGGGTTTGCAGAGGCAGTTATTAGGTCTTGCATTATAGAAAACCAACAAAAATATTGGTTTTTAGATATTTTTTTTAATGTTATGATAGAAGTTATTTCATGTTAGCAATTCTGTATTCATTAAGTTTAGAAATTGTTTGTTACTTGTAATATTGTAATTGTTTAGTTTTTTTTTAAGATAAGAGAACCTAGAATGATTTTCAAGAAGTTGATTTATAGATGTTCTAATAAATTTTTTTGGATATGGTTAGTCATTACTATTACATGTGGTTTGCAGTTCTAATATGTGTAATGCTATTATCATCTGGCAGGTTTGTATATTTATTTGTAATAATAGAAATACTGGACATTGTTTTAAAATTAAGATATTCATAAGTGCTGCATCCTGTAGTTGTTGTAATCATAGTTTTAGAAAAGAAGTATCAAAATTGGAATGGTTTAGGTTTTTCTGAATTGTTGTAACTAATGCTGATGTTTGGGTTTATATTAGATCTACAAATGCATATATGTCTGGATTGAATAGAAAAGAATTTGGAATTTCTCATACTAGTTTTGCTTTGTGTTTAATTAGTTAAGTGCAGGCTCTGTTGAGTAAGCTTAATTGTAAAGAAGAAAGGAATAAAAAATATAGCCAATAAAGAAAACAAGAAGTAATAACACTATTTATAATATAGATTGCTTGTTTTTCTGTTATGTTAGCAAATTGTAAGTTTTGTTAGATTAACTTTAACTTTAGCTATTATTTTTTTTTGTATTAGTATTGGTTTTTTGTTAGTCAAGAACCATGTTCTAAAATATTTAAAAAATGCTTTGTTGTTAATTACTATTAGTTTTTCTTTATCAAAAAGTATTGCATTGTCTAGGTCTAAAGAGTTTGTAATTAAAGTGAACTTTGAAGGATTAACTTTTATATTAATGAGTTTATAAAATGAGAAGGCAGTATATAGAATGTTGGTAACAAAAGTTTTGTTTAGTGTAATCTATAAAGAGTTATCTATATAGGCCATTACAGAAGTATATATTTTTTTTGTATTTGGAGAAGAAATTCTACTGAGGTATTCTTGCTGTTCTTTAAATATTCTTAATATTAATAAGTCATAATATATTTTTAAAGAAGAAGAGAGATTGTTTCTTCTTGGTTAATATTGTTTTCTACTAGATATAATGTAGTTAGATCTAAAGTTGTAATTACTCTATTGGTTTGATAAGAGAATAAATATACTAGTAGATTTATAGCCTTGTTAGGAATATATATTCTTTTAAGTGCTTTGCATAAAGTAGGTATATGAATTGAATCAAAGGCCTTTAACATGTCTTAAAAAAGAATCCAAATTTCTTTTTTATTTATGACTGCATTTTTTAGAATTTGTGTAAGTTGTAAGATTGGTTATAATATAGATTGATGAGAAAAGGCTGCAAAGTTGTAAGAAGATAGCATTTGGTTATGTATTAAGATGTTTGTTAGTCAGTTTGTTAGAATTTTTGTAAAGATTTTTCTAGTATGATCAATTAATATAATAGGATGAGTAAAGTTAAGTTTATATTGTAGATTTGTTTCTTTAAAATTGGCTAGATATTGTTATTTAGCTATTGATCAATAATGATTTCTTGTATTAGGCAGTTATTAAATATAACTAGAAGATAAATAAGAGCTAATGAGAATAAAATATTAAAAAACTTCATTTGCAATTCCTAATGGTTTAGTTGTTTTCTTTTTGAGTGCTACTTTTATCATTTGTTCAAGCTTTGTCATAGTGATAAGACTAAGAAGATTATTATAAATATTGTTTTTAATATTGTTAAGTAGAAGATATGTTGTTTCCTATTCATTTAGTTGTTCTTATTGAAGGAATTGTTTTTTGTCCAGTTTTTAAAGTGTAAATGTATAGCTTCTTTGATTTCATTTTTGTTAGTAACTATTTTGTCTAGTGAAATAATTTTTTCAAAGTTACCTGATTCTGCTCTTCTTTTTAAAATGCTATTCAATATTTAACTTGTATTATTTTTAAAGTCTAAATATCTTCAGTTTGTAAAAATTTAATTTATTTACTTTGTTCTTACTTTTTTTCAAAGTTACATGCTTGTCAAATTGTATGTTTGTGCTCTTTTATTAATATTATTATGTCAGAAACTGAATAGTTTAGTTGCATTTGTGTAATTAGTAGAATATCAATTTCTGCCAGAGTTGCAGCTCTGGACAAATGATGGTTAGCTTTTGTTAGGCTATTTAGTAGATTATTAGAAAGATAATATAAACATTTGTTAATATGTTTTAATGCTAAATATAGTTTGGTTGCTTTTAAAGAAAGTGTGAAAAAAGATTTTGGAGCTATAAATATATATAAAATATGTTTGTTCATTGTTTCTTTAACTTTTGTAGACTAAAGGTTCTAGGTTCTGTTTATCTCATTTTTGCTCATGTCTATTGAAAAAATAATTTGTATGTTGAAAAAAGTGTTTATTGAGTCTTTGAAGTTATTCTATGTCTCCTGTGTCATTTTTTTATATAATATATTTTTCTTTTTTTCTTTTTGTTTCTAGGATTTTTTATAAATTAAAGTTGGTATACCAAGTTGTATATAGAATACTGTGACTACTATCTGAGATATAAGAAGCATCAATGAGCAAAAAAGATTCAAATGCTAGTAGAATATCTAAAGAAATCTAGATATCATCTATTTGGCTTGTATTAGTTGAACTATACCAAGTAGATGTTTGAATATTATAGAAGATAAGAAGACTTGTTAAATTAGCAGCATTCATATTAGTAAAGATTGGAAAGTATTTGTCTCTGTATTAGTTGGCATTGAAATTATCTAGTATAATTAGGTGCCAGTTTTTGGCTTTAACTTCTGTGATCCAAGTAAGTATTTGAGATTAGGTACTTTTAAGAAGAGATAGATGGTTTAAAGAAATATAGATTAAGATGATGCAAGTTTCATTGTTGTTTGGAAAAAAAAGTCAATGCAGATTGCAGTTCCTGAAAGAGTATTAATTTTGTGAATATATAGTTGTAGTTAATTACAAAGCATTATTGCAGTTCTCAAACTGGTTTTACATTAGTTTGGTTTATATAATATAAAGTTTGAAGTATAAATTTTGTATAAGGGATTAGTTAGTAATCTTGTTGTTGATTCTTTTAGTTTAGTTTTAGTAATTGAAATTATGTGCAAATTAGATTTAATACAGTATTTAATCCAGTTTGTATTTTTAATATGTTATTAATTTATCTAATATTGTAAGTGGCTATATTAATTTTTTTATTTATATTAAATTCTAATAGATTTGGTTTATTTAAATATTCTTCTGATTGTAAGATAATTATAGCAATCTCATTGTTATTGATAGATGTATTTAGGTTGTGTTTCATTATTAAGAAGAAAATAGTTTAGAAATATCCCAGTTAGGAGCTAGAAGTAGTAGCAATAAAAGAATCTTATTTGAAATAGATTTGATAATAAAGTATTGGCAAAGGAAACCAAAAGTTTTGTTGATTTCTGTTTGTTCTTTTATAAGAATTATCAAATATGTTGCATCTATATTTTTTGTTTTTAAATATTCCATAATTGCTAATAGAGTATTAGAAATAGTTGATTTATTAGGTTATTGTTTAGTATTGGATGTTGTATCTTTTTTATTAGTTTTATCAGTAGGTTTATTTATCTGTATCCAGGTTTCTGGAATTTGATAAAAGTAATAATTTTTCCTGAGCATTCTCACTGTATCTACTAGTTATTTTCTTGAAATTATAAAAATAGTAATGTTATAGTCATTAATAAGTTGTAAGTTATTAGATAGCTAGAGTTTATCTATTGGGTTTGCTATCATAATGTTTGGTGAAAATGGGAATAAGAATTTGTAAACAGAGGAGATCTGTTCAACAAAGCATTTTACAGTTGTATCTTTTTAAATTAGAAATATAAAAGTATCTGAAGTTTGTATTTTTTCTATATTTTTTGGAAGTAATAGTTTAGTTTAAAGTAATTATTTGAAATATTTTTGAAATAGTAATCTTCTCTCAGCCATTGTACTAAGTCTAATAGGTCTGTATCTTAGTCTTGCATGTTGATAAGGAAATGAAGTTTATATTTGCTGTTAAGGTCTTAATAGGTTAATAGAAGAGGTTTTCTTGAAGGTAGAAGGTTGAAATAGTTTGATAGAATAGTTGTACAGTCATATCAGTCTTATAGTCTTTTTTTATAAAATACTAGGTTTTATAATGCATTTCAGCTTGTGATTAGAAATAGGTCTCTTACAGTTGAATTTAGTTTTGATATATCTGTTGGCAAGAGTTTTAGTTTGATAAAGTATTTTTTTGATAATCAATCAAAATAAAAAATTTTATGTAATAAAGTAATAATAGCCTTTGTGTGTACATACTGGCTAATTGGTAACTTGAATAGTAATATTTGTATAATATTTTCAGGTATCTGCTTTGGGTTTGCAGAAAGAGGTTCAAGTTATATTGTAAAAGTTGTTTGAATTGCTTCTTGAATATCTTCTAATTTAACAAATACTTGTTCCTTCATAAATCTTCTATAATATTTGATTATTTGGTAAACTTCCTTGAAAGTTATTGTATTAAAATTTTTATTAATAATAAAGTCTATTATAATTTTTTTGGCAAAGTTTTTGATATATTAAGTCTCTGGTTGTTTTGTTTATAATAGTGATTGTATTTAGATTTTTGTATGCTGTTAATACTTTTTTGAAAAGTTCTTTATAAGCAGCTTAATATGAAAATATAAACTTTTTTGTTTTTGTAAAGATGAGGAAGAATGCAGTATCTAAATATTTAAATTTTGTTTTAATTGCAGAATGGATTATATGATTAGTATATTTGGTTTGAAATTTGTAGATCACAAATTTCATTATTCCTTGCTTATTTCAAAATAATTCTATAATTTTATTATAATTCTATTTAATAGCATTGAAAGGTTCAGTATTTTCTTTTTTGATATTTGGTTGAATGATATCTATTTATAGTTGGTTATAGTTTTGTTTATCATCAATTTATATGTTTTCTTCTGTTATAATATTTTATTTAGTTACTTAACTGTAGGTTCAGAGTCTAGACTCTATTTGATAACTAACTATTGTATCAACTGATTTAGTTTCTATTTTATTATTATTTTCTTCATTGTTATGCATAACATTTTGACTAACTGTTATTGTTTAGATGCTTTCTGCATGCTGGATAGTTATTTTATTATCATTTTTGTCAGTTAAAACTATATTTGTTTCTGTTTATATGTTATTATTATTATTTATAACAATATAGGACTGACTATTATAAAAAATAATTATCTACTCATTATTGTTGTCTGTCACATTGACACTTGTATTTCTAGAACCTGTTATAACTGATTTGTTGTTATTATTATTGTTGTGTGATGATATCATTGTATTTTCTAATAGAAATGTATCCAAATATTCACTTTTTGTATTATTTTTTGTTCTAGGAAGAAGTGTACATCTTTTTTTTGCTACTTTGTTAGTATAAGTCTTATCTATTTTGTTGTTAGTTTTGTCTTTTGGTATTTTACTTATTGCTTTGTTATTCATTGGTAATTGTAATTATGCTTGAAAGAAAAATTCTAATGTGAGGTTCTAAGACTATTGTGTGTTTTTTTTAGTTGTAGTAATGATCTCTTTATCTCTTTTTTTCTTAATCTTTACTTTGTTTGTCATTGGTATATCTATATTTAGTTACCAGTTGCTGCTACTAGGCTTCAGCTAAGCTTTTGTTGTATAATTATTTAATTTCCTTTACTTATTTGATGTTATATGTATCTAATTTTTTTTATTTTTTTAGTAAATTAGGATCTATGGGAAAGAGTTTTTAATTGTATCTATATTTTTTGCATTGAGAATGTTTTATTCAGCTAACAATTCTTATGTATCATAACCGAAAATTCAAAGACCCTGATGTTTGTCATGTCTTAACTATTTACTCATGAGATTTATGACACAGTTTTATCTTTATTTTCGGAAATGTCACTTTTCACCATAACGATATAATATAAAAACCTAAAGAAAATTAATTCTGGTTATTGTCATTAGATTCAGGCTAGAATTAGAGTTTAAGTTAGTGTAAATTATAAAAAAAAAAACTTATCAGTAAATAATTGTTTTTACAACTACTATTATACCTGAACAATATCTTTCTAAGAACGGTGTTCGTTTTATATAAGATGTGTATAATACTAATAAATCAATACTGGCGTTGAAGAGGATCTAATATGATTTGCAATTACGAAAGAGGAAAACAACTAAATGTATATGAAGATACAAGTAGACGTATAACAGTTTATTAATAAAACCTTGAGTTACTTATGTATGAAGGCACGATTACTCTTTATTATATTCTATATACTTGAGATAAAATGGACAAATAGAATAAAAGACTAATAAAATAAATATATAAGAAATAAGATATAATGTGGAATAGATATTATCGAAACCAATAAGAGCTTGTATTACTGCCGGGTGTCAAACGATGATCTTGGTCACGTGCTATTTTGTAATGGAGATCGACTTTATAAGGTCGACACTATTCAGGTTAATACTACCTAAAGCTACAGTTTATACCGATACAGTTTTATGTATTCAATTAGTATTACCAAAACTGGCTAAATTTATTAGTCGCATTTTCTGATGACAAATTAATTTAAAAACTTTATAATAAATCAAGAAAAATTCTTTTGCAACAGAAAGGAACTAAACTGCTGAAAATCAATAATAAGATTTCGTAAGATTCGGCGCGAAAATTGATTGACAAATATTTTTTTTAGAAGACTTGCACATCATCCAAAGTTATTAACCAATAAACACCAAATTTCCGAACACAATAAACTTGATTATCTCCAAATTATATTTTTTGGACTCTTTCTGTTACAAAGATCCTCACATTTTATTCCGTTTTTAATTGTAGATTTAGCTAATAATTATAACTATCTGACTCTAATTAGTGTTTCATTGATGATTTTTGCGGTTATGCTAGATGACTAAGTGTAACGATTTTATATAAATGGGGTTATTTTTGAAGTAAAATCAAATGTAGTCTAGTTCAAGTTACGTGTATTTCATTATCATTTATTATCGATTACACATTATACAACGCTTGTCTGATTAGCATTTTATGCAGTATTCATGACAATACAAAAAAAGGTTAAAAGAAATTAGAAACTGATTTTGGCTTGTCACATGATATACGTTGAGGATTCCTATTGGTTAATATATTAAAAAAATAATATATAATTTTGGATTCCCACTCTGCTGACCCGCCTGGTCCGTGAAAACACTATATATACGAGATAAAAAAAAAACTACAGTTTTCACTCAAAAAATCGTAAGTACGCAGCTTAATTAACAGAAAAGTTTAATAGCTTGTTCGTTAACGCTAAATAAAGAAAATAATATCCGAAATATTAAAATGTGTAAGTAACCTTAATTATGCTCATTATAATTATGAGGAAGGCGAAGTTTTAGTAGAAAGTGGTGAATTTAAATTAATTAAATCTACCAATCCAATCAATACGCCATCTCGGCCCATGGTGCTCAAAAGCTATTAAAAGATCTTGACGTTAATGAAGCAGGTAGACAAATTGATGTAGAATTAATAAGTAGAGCTCATAAAGGTCGTATAGTATTGATCGAACAGCAATGATACAATGGAAAACGGAAAACAAATGATGATCCATCTGATGTCCCTGAGAGTGCACCTCCTTTTGAACGTCAAGAATTATTAAATTCCACCAGAAGGCTTCTTGAATCTAAACGACTATAATTAATACCATATACCTTATATGTATAAATTATTATACATATAACTTACTAGTATTCACTATTAAATCTTGAAAATTTTATTGAATAGATTATTTTTTTAAAAGTTATACATAACTATAAGGTAGCTGTCGTGCAAAACCAGGAACGGGAAATATTAATAATAATAATTTTCTCAAAGACGACTCATAAAATTTTATTAATCAGTATAATGAATATCTATGAAGATGAATAGTTTGTTGATAAGATTTTATTATTAGCTAAGATATTGCATGACGGTAAATATTTACAATTTTGAATAGTTTAAAGCAATTCTTGAATGTGTGCCAGGTTTATGGCACTGCAGCAATTCTTTAAAGTTCGTTTATGTTAGGGTCAGGGTCAGGGTTGGAATCAGAGGAGAGTAGATTATATAGTAAAATTGTCCAACGAAAAGTATTAAAGGTAATTTCTTAGGCTGATTTTTGAAGTAAGCGATTCTTGATAAAACGGACGTTTGTTTTGATGTGTGCCAGGTTTGTGGCGCAGGTTTCCTGAACTACGAATCAGATTTCAAGATCAGGTGTTACGTAACACGATCAAAACAAACGTCCGTTTTATCAAGAATCGCTTACTTCTCAAAAATCAGCCTAAGAAATTACCTTTAATACTCTAATAAAAGTTTCGTTGGGCAATTTTACTATATGGGGTGTTTCACATTAAAAAGGCCCATTTTGCAATTTTTTTAAAAATGAGTTTTCATTATATTAATATAAATTTTGACATGACTGACATTTTTCAATTATATATTAAAGGCGATTAACATAATAAAAAATGAAGATAATGTAAAAGAAAAATTACATGAGGTTATCTAAGGCCAAGCACATCTCGAGATTACCCGATAGTCACCTGTTACTTTTAACCAATCAAAATCGTAAAATTTGCTTAATTCCGGATCAGTCCGAAAATCAAAACAAATGATTGCTGCGCCATAAACCTGGCACACATTCAAGAATTGCTTTGTTTTGATCGTGTTACGTTACTCCTGATCTTGAAATCTGATTCGTAGTTCAGGAAACCTGCGCCACAAACCTGGCACACATTCAAGAATTGCTAGCTTAAATATGTCAATTAGTAAAAGATAACTAAAATTCCGCGCTGAAAATTTTTATTGGAAGCCAAATAGTGGTTATCATAGTAAAATCTTGAGTTATTTATGATTTTTCTGTTTGCTATACATGATCGTGTGATTCTTAAAATCGAAAGAAAATAGCGATTTTCTAAAAATCGCATGTAGTTTATAATTTTGCTTATGAACCCATTTTTCGTGCTAATAAAAAAAAAAATACACTGTAAAATTTTGGCATAGGAACAGTTTTACTACCACTAAACCTATCTTAACGCTGACCCTTACCCTAAATTAATTCGTCAATAATAGTCTTGTTTTGATTTTACGTTATACCTGATTTTATGGGTTCATTACAACGTATATGTGAAAATGATAAAATGCATACTTTTTTTGTCATTAATTATTTAACTTTAGATCAATTAAAATTCTTACTGGGGTATACAAGACCAAGATTTATTGTCGTTTCAGGTGTGGGAGCCGGACATCACCTAAATTTAGTACACCATGGAAAGGTCTTCTACTCCACTTCAACAATCTGATCCAGACTTGTTTATAAACCGAAATCTTAATTGTAGTTATAAACCGAAATCTTAATCGCAGTTATAAAAATATTCTAATTCTGGATCGGATACCTTCATATTTAAGTAATATACTTGCTGTATATTTCGTGATTACTATACGTATTATCAATATATTCCTGTATTCGTGAAAAAATACATAACTTCTTAATGAGAATAATTAGGAGAGTGCAGTTTATTACATGATTGTCACGTCTATATATTGAATATAACTCTTGTGATTATATCACCTAGGAGGGACTTCTAATAAAAAGAAATTACATAATAAACAGCACACCCCTTAAAGTACGCATTTACAGTAAGACCTCTCTAAATGCAACTTCTAAATACAATTCTGAATCCTGACCAAATATATGCAATCAACACACTTGAAGTGCAACTTGTTAGGTACAAACTTTTAAAACATACATTTAGAAAATTGCATCTATAAAAATCAGGTATATATTCGGGTCAGGGTTTGGAATTACATCTATATAGGAAAAGTTTCACAGTACCTATTTCTCGATTCAGAATTTACTTTAGTGGACAAACATTAATTGTTTATTTATTTGTCTATTATTCGAGTTTACCAATATTTGCCATTAATTATTTAATTTGGATTTATTTAGCGGGTAAGCACAAAGACAAACCTTTTATTTAGATTATTTTATCCATATTAATTTGAGTACGTAAGCTTTTACTAATTTACATATTTAAATTATTCAAAATTGTAAATATCTCTTCTATTTAGGATTCTTTAAGTGGTCCTTGAAAAAATAATTATTATTAATAAAAGGGTATTGTAATTTATCGCAATAGCTACCCCTTATCGACCAAATGGAATGCAAGAACGGGTGTAACGTGAAATCGAAGCAAAACATTGTCTTTTTTGAATAATCGTCTGTAACTCAAGATTTTGCATATGAACCACCTCTTACGTCCTAATTAAAAAAATTATTTGCAAAATTTTAGATAAAAGGATCTTTTTCCTAAAGCCACGTCTAACTCTAGTCTAATGCTAACCCTAACTTTAAACTAACGCATTTTTATTATTGTTTTGATTTAACGTTTTACACTTGATCTTATAAGTGGCGATACATCGCATAGGCGAAAAATTATAAAATCCGTTAAAAATAGTCTATTCAATAAAATTTTCAAGATTTAAAATCCTAGTAAGTTATATGTATAATAATTTATACGTATAAGGTATATGTTATTACTTATAATCCCACATCTGTTTATATCCAAGAAGCCTTCTAGTGGAAGTTAATAATTCTTGACGTTCAAAAGGAGGTGCACTTTCGGGAATATCTGATGGATCATCATTTGTTTTCCATTGTATCATTGTTGTTCGATCAATACTATATGACTTTAAGAATCCATTATGAACTCTACTTGTTAATTCTACATCAATTTGTCTACCTGCTTCATTGACGTTAAGATCTTTTAATAGCTTTTGAGCACCATGGGCCGAGATAGCGTAACCATGGGTATTAATTGGATTAATAGATTTAATTAATTTAAATTCACCACTTTCTGCTAAAACTTCGCCTTCCTCATAATTATAATGAGCAATATAAAACATATCCCAATCATCTGGTAAAGCACGTCTAAGATCACTGACAATTCTGGAGATTTCAAATTCAATATCTACATCATCTTCCATAATTAAAGCGTTTTTATAACCATTTTTAATGATTTCTTTATAAATCAAATAATGACTTAAATAACAAGCTTTTTGAGCAATTGATATTCCAGCAAGATTATATTTACTGAGCAATTTTTTATCATATTTGGAAACGGCAGGGAAAAAGTCAAAATCTAAGCCAAGGAAATTAGCAATTTCTTGCATCATTTCACGTCTATCTATTCGATAACTAAGATTAATAACAAAAATATGATCGAAACCAAGGGTATTATTTAATGATCTGTATTTATTTAATTCTGAAGGAGATTGTTTAAGCGCAGTTGAAAAAAGAAAAGTGGCTAGACACACTAGCATAAAAAAAAAGATAATATAACATAGTTGTTTCTGTGTTTTTGTTCGTTGCATTTTTAGCTTCTGTGTAATATATAATGTGAAGAAAAATCTGTGTAATATGTAATATGAAGAAAAATAATTTATAGAAAAATACAGATTTCAAAAGATTATACTATAAATTTTATTAATGCAACAACATTTCTTTCTTAAGTAGAAAATATTCCTAAGCTAATTTTAAATTAGTTAAGCTTAAAATAATCATTTTGAAAAAATTATCAGTTAGGTCCCTTTTTCCAGCCCTAGCCCATATATTCGTTAGAGAACAAACTAATATATTTTTCTGCTAGTAAGGGTGCGTACATACGATTTTTTATGTTGTATATGTAGTGTTCCCAGATCTTCTATAGTATAGGTGGGCATATATAGATTAATTATGATTGTATAACGATTATATACTATATATCAACCGTATACGTATCTATAGCTAACAAAATGCTAAATTGTCATCTCTCTGTGATGTCGAGTATACAGCCTACTGGTTTTCAACGAAATGAGCCTATAACTGTATGATGCCAATTTATAACTAGCTTATATGAGAGCATTTCGCTCACATTCACAAGCATCCAGTGCATTATTATGTGCCAAGTTTCCTTTTAGTGAGCTAATTAGTGTCTAGTCGAAATATTGACTCTTATTATACTTTGCTCATTGTTTTACAAACTATCATCAATTATTGCATTTTGTGCTCCATTGAAAATTTCAGATCATTTCGAAATTGCTCTGTTGTACGTAGTGATTAAACTAAATTCGAGTGGGTCTTTACCTAATTTGGGGTTTAAGGATATATTTTTTATCAGGTTTCAAACAAATTGGAAATCTAAACTTGGGTCTTTCCTTTTTGCATATCCAAAACCTCTAAAAGATCAAATATACGAAACAATCATGATATCGATATTTTAATTGAATGCATTATGTATGTTGATACGTATTCGGTTATATTTTAATGTAAGTTTTGTTGCACATTTATGCAATATTGGGCACGCACTTATTGCGGGTAATACAAACTCCTAAAAGGAAACAGCTACAATTTTATTCATTCCGGATCAACAGGACTAATTATAGGAGGGAACGTTGATGTTACACGACTGATCCTTCACACATATAAAAAATTATTTTACAATACCAAATCATTTCGCTAGTACATGCTATTATTATAATCCAACACCATATTTATTACAATAAAATGGTGTTGGATTATAATCACAACATGTACTAGCGGAATGATATAGTATTGTAAAATAATTTTTTTATATGTTGCATACCGTGTGAAGGATCAGTCTGTAGCATCGATGTTCCGTTTTAGGTCCTCGTCACAACAATGCGTGCTACGTTTTGCAAATTATAATCTAAGGGTACATGGTGACGACTTGTAACGGCGAGTCAGTTGCTTCTCAATCGGATACTAGTGTAACCTACGAACGGGCTAAGTCGAAATGGGCGTGTTAGATTTGGCGAGTGGAGAATTTATGATTGTAGGTATTATGATGTAGTGAAAGCAGGGAATTATCATGAATGTCTTTCTTCGTAGGGTTCGATAGGGATGTTAATCGGTCCTCAGGGATCGAGTCCCAACCGATCCTTGAAAGGATCCGTAAGGACCCGAAGGATTCGGTCCTTAAATCACATGAAAAAACAATACATTTTATAGGACTTAGATCCTAGACCGAATTATTATAACAATACAAAATTAATTTGATTGGATGAACCTATTCGGTAGGATCTGATATAGGATTCAAATCCTGTATATTGTATTGTATTTTCATGTGATTTAAGGACCGAGTCCAGGATCGTCCTTTTAGATCCTAGGATCGGATCGGACCGGATTCGCAATTTAACATCCCTAGGGTTCGAGGCCTTTATTATATACTTTCTTTTACATAGGGCACATTATACACTCTATTCGTGATATATCACTTGTATTTATTATCCTGCATATACGACTTATACAGCGAATACAATGAATACTGCCGGTAAACCCATTTTAGGTAGATGATCGACATAGCCGTTTATTCAGCTCATATAGGATAACTTTCTCGTGATTGGTTATTTGTACAACATGTGACAATCAACCAATCAAATTACATAATTATATTGTAATTCGCTTCTCACTTCCGCAATTTAATAAAGAAATATATTTTTTAAAATGCCTATCGCACCTTTTACACTAAACTAATGTAATATTTAAGGATTTATAGTTTATTATACTCAGAGCTCATTATGATAAGACTCATAAACCTTGTAGTAATCTTTATACATATACGTATATATAGTTTGAACACTCATATTATGAACTCTATTCTTATAGATTAAAGTTCTCTACATTTTAAACCTCTTTAACAGAGCTTAGAAATAGTTTTATCTATTTTTAAAAGAAACATATTTACTGTTAAATAACCCAGCTATTTGGTAATTACATATGGTCCTATAGTTGCAATATATGTAGAAATTTCACTTTCTAAGTAAGGTACCTCTAGGTGTGGGATTATTTGGGATTATTTTGCATAGTGACTATTGGCGCTTCTTCGAAGAAAGAGACGGGTTTAATTTTATTTTTTGCTTGTGAAATGTTACATTCTTAAAAGTACTTTAAATTGTATAAATACAATTGAAAGTGATTGACCAATCCGAAGAAAGCTATCCTATATCTATAGCTTACAATATCATCATAAGAAGCCTAAATCGTTTTGTTCGAGAGTCTTCGGAAAATATTATTCTTTTTAGCATACAGTCTTATTTCCTCGCTCACTTTTTGAGGGTCCTTTAAAAATCTCATTCTTGTATTACTTCAAAATGTCCGACATGTCTAAATTTTAATAATCTTTGGACTTTTGATGTACGTATTAGTACCGTACGCCACCGACTAAAGGGATTTACTTATTTGTGCCGGTAATACAATCCAAAAAAGGAAATTTGATTTTATAAATAAACAAAGTGCGTAAAA
>CAJVQA010001092.1:0-27612 GCA_910591915.1 Cetraspora pellucida | reverse complement strand
CAACTTCATTGATTGTAGGAAGTGAAATTGTTTTTCCGGTAGAAGTAGACATATTCACGTATTTAGTTTTTGGATAGGACGAAAAAATTTTTTTAGTAAGAAATAGTCGTACATTCACCCATTTTATAGTTTTTACAAACAATCAGTTGTCGTACAACAGGTCACGCGTGCATTTTTTAATCGTAATCTCTGATCATACATGTGATTTTGAATACAGTAATAATATCATTGTTCCCGTCATAACAATACGAAGTCGACCCTGCATTTTGAAATTTCGATGATTATACTGCAAAAAATTTTATAATGTCATTTACTTAATGTGATACAGTATTGACTCGAATTTTTCTAAGACTATTATTTTGACACTTACGGCCTGCTTTCGGATACCACACCCGTGATCGCTTTTTTAAAAAACAACAATTTTATTAATACATTAAACATGCTTCGGAGAGAATATATTGGGTCAATGTAAATGAATGCAATATCAATAGCTACAATAGCTACAATGCATGGAACAGCCAAAATTTTCAAGCAAAATACATAAATCACGATTATGTACACTGGTGATCATAAATAATGCAACAAAAAAAAAAATTTAGTCGGATCATATTATTTCACACAATTCCAGGCATATTTCTTAAATTTTTATTTTATTTTATTTGCAAATAGCAATATTATCATTAATAAAAAGGATTTAAAAACTTAATGATTAAAATTTTTTGGGGACACAAGTTTTATTTCAATATATGTGTTGCATTATTTTTGCTCGTTTTAATAGCAACACAATTGTAAAACTAAAAAATTTTTTTTTACATAAAAAAAAAAAAATTTTTTTTTTCTAATAATTTTCAGCTATCATCATCTGGTGTAGCTGCCCCAGGCTCTAATTACATCATGGATTCATTCTGGCATTGAACGAATTAACCTCATACAGGTTTTAACATCGATTGCCTGTCACACCATCTAAATTTTTTCCCAGAGATCTTTTTCACTTGAAATTTAATCAGGAAGGTCTCTAAGTCGATGATCAACTTCATCCTACAAGTGTTTGATTGGGTTTAGATCAACTGATTGGGAAGGCCAGTCAAAAAACTTTATCTTCTTTCTTGTAAGTCAACATTTGGTCAAGATTGTCATATGACAAGATGTTCCATCTTGTTAAAAAACAACTTCACTGATTTCAAATCCATGAACCTCAATCATTCACATCAAATCTTCACAGAGTATCTTTAGGTACAGATCCATATCCAATGTACCATCAACCTTACAATAGCTGCTGATACTGTGAGAGGTAAAACAACCCCAAATCATAATTGATCTACTGCCATATTTCATAGTAGGCTTTATATAGAACTGATTTAATGGTTCTCTATGATGCTTCCAATAGTATTGCTTATCATCCAACCCAAAAATTTGAAATCTTAACTTATCTGACCAAATTGGCTTGAACAAATCTTCGACAGTCCATTTTTTATATTTTTTTGCAAAAACGAACTGCATTTTTCGATGACTATCACTTAGGTAGGAGTTTTTTTTTTTATTCCTGACACTAAACTATGGTTTTGAAGTATCTGCTGAATAGTAGACATCAAAATTTCAATATTTTCATTTATTTTGAGGTGAGTCCTCACTTTAACAGTAGTAGAGCAGTGATAGGAGGTAATTAAATTTATTATTCTTCTTTGGGTTGGTTCATCCAATAAAGTTGGATGATCAACCCTTTCTAAATTTTCAAGTGTGTAGTTTGTTAATCACTTTTTTCTAATTCATAAGACTGTAGAAAAGTTAACATGATGGGCCTGATCTACTGCTCTTGTGGTGTACCCATTTTGAAGGGAAAGCAATATTTGGGCTCATTTGGCAGAAGTTGTATAGTTTTTTTTCTGATTTGTAAGCAATTCTAACATTATACAAGATGCAGAATCAACAATAAAACTTCTATTTTTATATATTTTATGTGGTACAAATCACATAATCTGATCTTTGTCAAAAATGATCAAAAATAATACAACAAATGATTTATAATAAATTCACAATTATCTTTACATTGGTAATAATAATGATTATTAAAATTTTGTTATCTAAAAAAGATAGTATTTGTAAATAAAATAAAAAAAAAATTTAACAAATATGTCTGGAATTGAGTGAGATAATATGATCTGACTAAATTTTTTTTATGTTATATTATTTATGATCACCAATGTATATTATTGCTGAATACTTTTATTAGAAAGATTTTTACATATAGATATATGTATTAATTAACTGAATCAGAATACTGAAATAAATACATTAGATCAATGTTTAACTAATAGATGTGCATGAAGTTAAAAATATTTGATATCGATATGTGGCAGAAATTAATTGACTGATTTTGGTTAGGTACTGCAATTTCAGCTAGGGTGTCTCAGTTAAAAAATGAAAAATGGCACTTTCTACTTGTGCCCTGTCTCACAAATAAGTTATGCATAATAAAGGTAATACAGATAAATTTTATATGTGGAATTTTATGCTAATGAACGTGAACAAATTGTAATAATAATAAGTTTTGCTTAATTAAATTAGGTATCATTATCACTAACTCAGATTTTAACGTTAATTATTCGAGAATTATTACATTCACATCGCTTATAAATTTCCTCTGCTACTTTTTTGCACATTTTACAATATAGGTGTAAATGGTGATTGCAGTCATTACAAACCTTACATCCATGTTTTCGTCCTTTAAAGATATGCCACTTTTTAATATAATTTTGATTTTTTTTATTTGTTAATATGTTACTCTTATCTTTCATTGTTATATATTAGCTGAAAAAAATATATACATATTCTAAATTTTTTATCATTCAAACTTGCAATTAGTTGATACTCAATATTGCTACTGTTATATAATATTAATAATGTAGTACATATATAAGTAAAATTCATTTTCCTGTTGATCTTCTAATAATGCAAATAATTTTTTGTTACTTCAACAGATTAACTGCCTATACTGGATATATTGTAAAAGTCAAAATGAACTACAGTAAATAAATTAATTCTTAGCAAATGAATATATTTAAAAATTAAATTATAGATAAAAGCTTTATTAATTTTGTAGATATATATGAAAATGGCCTAGGCAAGCTAAGTAGAAAATAAATATTAGAGTAGCAGACGTTTAAAGAAAGGAATTTCTTGAACCCTAACCTATAAAATAAGAGTTCCTTTCTGCTACTCTGAATTATTAGCTAAGTTAAAATTATTTTTACTATCTATCCAAGCACCTATTTTATTTAAAGTACTGCCTTTAAAATTATCATTATTATAATGAAAGTTTTTTATAGTTTCTTTACTAATCTTTTCTATCCCAAGACTACAAATCTTAACAGATACCATATTACACATATCATCTAAAGAATAATTATTGTCTGTCATAATCTTATCAAAAAGAATTTTAAAGTGATTTCTGGTTGTTGAAATAATATCAGAAAAAGATAATTGGCTTGAGCTACTAGAAGAACCCAGAGAAGAACTAGAAGATCTTCAGGAAGAATTAGATGTAGGTACAGATGGAAATTGTTCAGATATTAATGGTGCTACAGAACCTGTCACAGTTATTTGGTCCAACTGGTTATGAAGAAATTTATAATTGGTGGTGATTTTATTAACAGTTTCAATTACAGTATTTACTATTATCAGAATTTTTTGTCTCTCAACAACAAATGTGGCATCTCTTGTTGTAAGATTTGCAGTTAATCTTTCCACATGTGCATTAAATTCCATGGTAAGTTGTTGTTTGACGATATACATGATGAAGCACATGGCAATGGAAATTAGATAAACAGGAATTTTCTCAGTGAACATCAATATGCACACAAAGGCCAAAAATGTGCCAACTTCTAAAACATTAACCAAAGATATATTTATAATGAGAAAAAAGATTATTAGTATAGATACACAAGCATGGATAATAACCTAGCAAATATGCAACTCAAAATAAACCTTAATTCGTGTGAAACAGGTGAAATTAGTGGAGTTTATTTTGTTGCTCTTAGTGAGATTACTATGCTGAAAAATATTATTATTTTAGGTATGAGATGTGAAAGCTTATTAAATAGTTTATTTTTACAGATATTACTAATAAGAGCATAGAAGGAATGACTAAAGATTTTTGGATCCTTTTTATACAAGATTTCACAACTTAGAATCTGATTTGTTGCCTCTGTTAGTAAAGGTCAGAACATACTAGAAAAAATATTAATTACGTTATTATTGCATTATTATTGATTTATCATCAAAAACATAGGTAAATTCCAATTTTGAGAATGAAGACCTGAATCTAGAGACTTAACAATACATGATCTGGGTAATGCTGAGTAAGATAAGTAACATTTATTAAAACTAGTATGTCTGATGAATATTTACAATTACAACAATAACAATTACATACAATTAATAACTGACTTCTAAAATAATATTAGGGCAATATATGATCTTATTTAGAATTTGATTTTCATAATGCTACTCAATTTTTGGTTAGACATCAGATATAATTTTACCACTCCAAGTATGTATAATTGATCATTGACAAATTTATCCTATTTTATTAGTAGAAGTAGCAAAACTAACATATCATTTCTTATAATATAAAAACTTTTATAGCAACTTTGATATATAGGCCAAGTATTGCTAAGCAAGCTATTAGGTAATTCTTTGAATCATGATCTAAAGAGTCTACTACGTATATGCTACTGAGAATATGTTAGAAAGTTTGAGCAAAAACATGATAAATTCAGGTATTATTTTATAGTGATTGATCGATTTATCTAAGACATACATAATATCACTACTATATATAATTTAACAGATTGTGACCCAGACTAAGTTTTGCTTATGTTGGATTTACACATGACATCATCCCCAAGGCCTATTATAATGTAATATGATTTAATTTTGTGATCACAATCTGGACTAACCGATTTTTACATAATACATTTTTATTATCTGTAATCAAAGCATGTGTTTGAATGCAAAGTTAATCAAATAGCCAACTGAAAAAATATATATAGCAGATGAGTAAATCAGCTTTCTTCTTCCTACATTAGATATTTTATATATTCAAATGTATCTTCTCTAAAATTATATGAATCTAGAAGGTTTCCATAATTATAGTCTTCAATATTTGACAATATTGCATTTCTGATTCTTTTACTAAAGATCATATTAATATTTAATAAATACTTTTTTACTTTTACGAGCTTATCAAATATTGTCAATGCATTATTATATATGGGCTCAATTTCATTATCATTTATATATGATCCTCTATAGCATCTGTCTAATTTTTTTAATAAATTATAGTATTTTATATTAAAGTATTTTTGCATTTATAAAGTTTATGCCAAATTTCTTTATACCATATGTGATTAATATAAATACAGTCATTTAGATCTTCTGTTGGCATTTTTTAGATGATTTTAGCAATGGTTTCTGAAAGTGTAAATGGGTTGAATATATGCATATTATATTATATATATCAAACATATGGGTTTTATTAACTAAGACTTTTTATTCTTTTAGAATTTTGCATAATATCTTGATTTTATATCAAGTTCTTCAACTTGAAGTATTCTGCAAATGTTTATTTTATTTTAAAAAAAAATATATTAATTATGTATACATCTGAATTACTGCCATGATCTAGACTCTATGATTTCAGTTACAAAGAAGACAAGTAAGGCATACATTCCCTTTAATATGCCCAAACTATTGTGAATCTGATCTACAGTCTACTGAAGTATATCTCCTGGCTGATCCCATTTAAATTTTATTTCGATAAGACATAATGCACATTTGTTTTCTTGAATACATTTTAATGTAAGAATATAGTCAACTGTTAGATCAAATTTACGACTTTTTTCTTTGTCCTAGCCTATATATCCGATAAGTTTTTTTTGAATAGACAGTCTCAATTTGTGCTTTAGCTGTTTTTTCTTTTTTGCCTTCTCAATTTCTTGGACAATTTTAGAAGGTAATGAAGGCGCTTCAACCTGAATGAGTTGGTTTAAATATTTCACATGACCAACTGCCAAATATATTAGATTATTCCAGGCTAAGTTTTCATCAATAATCCAAACATGCTGTGGTGACTTAAAAGTCATCCCCTGACTAGTATGAATAGTCATAGCATATCCAAGTTCCCAATTTATAACTTTTTTATCTGCCAATATATCTTTTAAGAATTTGGCAAGAAGTGTATTTAAGAATAAGTATACTATGTTATTTTTTACTAACTTCTTCTTTTCAGATGGGCCAGGGATCTGAACAAGGCAGTTTTGTTTGTATCTATTTCTTGGCCTATAAATTAATAGAATTGAAATTTCAGAATATTTTATTTGATGAAGTTCTAAACATTTTGGAAAGCAATTTTCTGGGAAAGTATATATGCTAATAATATGTGATCTAAAGAAGTCCATTCCTTTTCAAGATGTTCCAATTTTTCTATAGTTGGGAGAATTCCTCAAAATAATTTTGTTTGTATTCGATTATTTTGGTGACACATAGCTTTTTTGAATTCACGTAATTTAGAATATTTTGCATAATAATTAGTTAAAACTTCTTCATAATAATCAACATGCTCTTTTAACCAATTATGTGGCATTTTCCCAAAGAATAGTGGAGGTTGTGCATCATTATCATAACAAATTACCTGACATTTATGTTTTAACAAATAATTAATGAAAATTTCAAGAATATGCTTAGGAACTGTATATACCTTATTCTAAATAACAACTTGTGGAAATTTCTTCTCTTCCATGCATTCAGATGTCCACTCTTCTACTTCATTCCATCTAAAAAAGCTATGCCAGGTTTGAGCTTTTACATTATGTTTTTCTTGAAAATCTTTAGCTAATGCATTTGTATAAGTGAAAATAATCATATTTATGTCTTTAAAAATTCTAATTGCTCATATTGTTTTACCAGATCCTTCTCCTCTATTAAGATATAATTTTTAATATCTTGTAATAAGATCATGAATTGATGGAGCTGTATTATCTGAAATATCTTTGATCAATTCCCAATGCCTATTCTTTGGTCAGTATACAATATCAGCAACTGGTATATATATTTTTTCACCTTTATCATGCCATTAACCAAGTTGAATTTCTTGAACCTCTTGTTCTTCTTGCTGATTTAACTGCTTCTGACAAGAATCCAATTTATAAAACCATTTCCCAAAGCAAAATCTGCAAACAAATGGAGTATGCCTTTTACATTCATATTTTACTAGAAGTCTTTTTGTTTTTAGAAACTCTTTAATCTATTTTGCATATTCTGATTTTGAAATAAGAAATTCTTCTGGATCGCTACACATTGCATAAGAAGGATAGTGTGAACATAAATTTGGATCCGACTTTACCTCAACTTGGTTGAAGAATGCTGGTATATTTTTGATCTTATATAATGTCTCTTTTTGTACATATATAGAATTTGTAGCAATTCTTATTACTTCATTAGAATCGAATTTCCGAAGCATCTTTAACAAATTAATATGTGCATATGCTAATATTGAAGCCTGCAAATGTGTGTACTGAGGCTGATGACCCTCAAAATATGTAAGTATAAATTCAAGTAGATATCTTTCTCTTTCAGCAAAAGTTCCAGCATCTGTACAATCTTTTATTAAAAAATCAAGTTCACCTTTATCTATTACAAGATGATGAGTAAGTCATTTTTCTTCATTTTTTCTGCCCTGTGTAAACTTACCTATAATTGCACAACTAATATTTCAATTTTTTGGTAACCATACTTTAGTCTGCTGTATAAGGGAGATAATTGCCTTCCCAATAGTTAAGTCTTCTAGAATACCAGTTTCAAGAAGATATTGTAACAATACTATTAGAGCCCATCCTTTATTTTTTATACATCCTTCTCTACTACAACATGCAAAATGTTTTCTATATCAAACTGGGATTACTAGATGTATGTTAGAAGTGAACTTAAAGGAATTTATCTGTGCAAATCCAGTAATATCATCTTGGAGCAATTTTCCATTTACTGCAACTTGGACAAGATGATATGTTGGATGCCCAAATCGATTAAACCATAGTGCACATTCTCCTTGGCCTTGCATACTTGCTGGATAGCATTCTTTCATATTAATACATATGATATTATTAATATGATAATTGGATGCATTCCAGTGTCCACCATGCCCATGTTCAACACAGGCTTGTTTTATATCATCATTTATTTTTTCAGATATTGGATACTACTCATTAATCTCATTGGCCAATTGACTTTCAGTGTGATTTGCACCAAATACCTGTTCTGCTAAATCAACTACTTTAAGAGACTCTAAAAGAATCAATCTTTTTTCTTCATTAATTATGTTCTCTTAATATTACCAGTTTATTGCATTATTAACTAATTGTTTGCATGCTTTTATAATTTCTATATGTTTTTTTCATGTTCTAAATGTGCAACCATCTTCTAGAACAAATTGAGATATTTTATGGGTTTTATCTCCTACTCTTATAAGCCAGATTGCTTAAGGACCTTGAAGGGTATTATTGATAGCTTCCCAAGTATCACCTTTATAATATTCAACTATTCGATCTCTTAAAAAATGCTGGTTTCTTGGAAATGCTTGGCCATTATGAACTACCATCTCTATTTCTTTATACTTACCTGATCAGTATTTTTTGCTATTAAAGATAGTACTATAAGTAATATCAAGTAATGTAATTAGTCACTTGAGAATTTTTTCTAACTCTGCTACATCACATACTCAAGCACTTGAAATACACATTTTTTTCTCCCAATTATTTATTTTTTGTTAACAAATTTTTGTGAGTTCATGTTCTCTTTTGGCTTGATCAAAATGCTCTATTACTCATTTAGCTATACAGTTAAGTGTACCATCCTTTATAGGCATTAATCGATTAACATCTGGCTTTTAGATTTGATATAATCCATAAACTACTGTATTGCTATCAAGTCTTTCTACTTCAGATTGCTTACTGACTTCTTTGACCAGAAATTTTTTATCTATTTTTATCCAAAATCCTGGTTTCGTTTTCTTTATAAGTATAAAATTGGGGCCACCCTTGATGAATTTTCTATCTGTCTTTTTTGATTCACAAATAGGCTCATATTTATCAATAATTTTAAAAGTGATCTTTGTTTGAGATTCATCTCCATATACAGAATCATTTCTAATAAATTTTACTTTTATTAAGAACTCACCATTGTCAATTGCATTTAAAATTTCTTGTGCTTGCTCTTCAGTCATCCTAGCTTCATATTTTTTGGATTCTATTTCTGCAAACCAGGTTGAGAAAGCATATTCAGTACCATCTACTTTAAACATGTCTTTTGCTATCTAAATACCCTTTTGCTATACTTTCTGATGCCATTCTTTATCTGGAAACAAAACTGGCTAAGGTACTTTTTTATTTAAATCTTTTGGATCTTTTTTAGACTCATCTCTTTGGTCAATGATTTTAGGAGTTAGGGTTTTCTTCCCCTGGTCTTTTCTTTGCCTTTTTCTGTATACTTGAGTAATCAGGCCAAATCTGTTTCAGAATTTTCTTCTATTGGTTGGGATACTTTGGTTTTCTTTTGCCATTTACTAGAAGACTCTTTCATTAAATCAAACCATTCTATATCTGTTTTTGGGACCTTTTTATTAATAATGGTTGGGTTATTTTTTATCTTAGGATTTGCAAGCCAGTTAGCCAAATCCTCTATAAATAAATACATTGTTTGGCCTCTTTTGGATCCTTCCTTTTCACAAACATAGACTATAAGAGATGGAGGATTAGATGCTGACGATTGAGGTCTGGATATATTAGGGTTAGATGAATGAACCAGGTTGGGTATTTGGGTTTGCTTGCACTTAAATTTTTTGTTAAGATAATTTGTTAAATTATGAGTCTTTTTAAAGTCATTCTTTCTACATCAAGGACATTGGAGTACTATTTTTGATAGTAAGTGAATCAATTCAGTTTTTTGTATTAATAGTATAAAAACTTTTGTTCAAATAATAATTAATTATCCTCTTTCGATCTTTCAATTAGTAGAAGATAGCCTGAAAAAATTTATATCTATCCTGAAAAATTTATACCTATTCTATTTTTTTATATCAGGATTACAATCAAAAAGACATTCAAAAGCAAGAAAACAAATTAGCTAACTTAAGGTTAACAAGCTTTGGAAAGATAAGAAGACAAATTAGCAAACTTAAAGTTAACAAAAGTTTAGATAGGTAAGAAAACAAATTAACAATTTCAATGAGAAGAAGGCATTAGAATTCAATCCTCGTATATAAAAATTTACACTATGATTATAGAGCTTCTAATCTAATTCTAAAGCCAAGTAGAGTAGCAAAAAATAATATATTTTTTTATATATAATAGTGAACTCTATAAGGCTCATAAGGAAGATCCAGTAGTATTTTTTTTATACATATAAGTCTGCTCGTGCTCTCTGCTGCTTTATTGATGTAGCATATGAAGAACCAGGTCATTTCTTACACTTCTGTCACTTTTTGCTCTAGATAATCATAAATTGTCTTTTTTCTATTATTTTTATCACTTTCATCATTTCTGTTACTTTTATTATTTATTGCATTTATCTAAAAATATATTTAAGAGAAATGAATTCATCTAAAATAAAAAAATAGAACCTTTGGTTTTATATAATAAAAACAATAAAACTATAATTACTTCTAAATATCTTGTGATTCATATAACACATGACTGAATCATTAAAGTCTTAACTCTTACTTATTCAAAGTTATAAAAAGATAAAATAGAATCTCTATTGTCATTTTCTAGTGTAAAAAGAATTTTATGTATATAAAACAGAGCCCATAATATAGTAATAATTGTAATATATACCTCATGTATTTAATTAAAGTCAGATGACACACTTAAAGGACAAATCATCAGAAAAAAATTCTATCAAGGTTTGATAAAGTAAAAGAGAAAGAAAAGTTCATCTTACTTGATGTACTAAGGTAAAAGTAACTATACCTTTCACCTATATCAAAGACTCAGTTGTAATAATCTGATGCTGAAGAATATCTTTAACTATGTGTCTAGACTATAAAATAAAACAGTACACAAGAATTAAATAGTAATTAATTATTTATTTATTCAAATTACCCTATCATGCCTTTGGTGATATATGCTTAAAATTATCTAATAATTAATTATAACTATAAACACACATAACACTACCAATTTTAATGTAACCAATCTTACTTGTTAATAATTTCCTAATTGCAATCGATCATTAGTAAACACATGACAACCTTACTTAAAACAAAGCTAAGTATTTTCTTATACCTTTTTTTTTTTAATATTTTATATATCTATTATTCTAGAGAAATATTTCAATACCACAAACCAAGTACACTGCAAATACTTTTCTATCATAACAATGATAACATGTTCATTTACTAATTCTAATATTAGTGCTTAGAAGAATTTTTGAAAGATATCCACTTACATATTTTCTATAATATCTTGGGTCCCTAATATCCAATGATCCAAGATATTATTATTACTAATTTTGTGATCAGGCATGTCTAACCTTGACAAGACACAAATCCAAATAGAAAAAGCTTAGAATGTTAAAAGAAAATAAAGTTTTTGCCTTTACAAGACACAAAACTCAAATAGGAAAAGCTTAAAATATTAAAAGAAAATAAAGTTTCTGCTTTTACAAAACACAAAATTCAAACAAAAAAAGCTTAGAAATTAAAAGAAAATAAAAGTTTTCACTTTTCTATGTATATACATTAAGAAAGTCTTTTCTATTGAGAATAAGGCCAAAATTAGCTATTTACTATCTACAACACTATTTAACTCAAGTAAGTACTAAGTCAACAATAAGATAAGACTAAAACTCTAAAGAAGAAGGCTTCGAATAAAGGTGTGAAAAAACTTGGTCTAAGTTTTCAAAGCTTGGGTTTTATTATAAAGCTGCCAGGGTTCAAATAAGCTTTTCTTCCTTCTTATACTGATAGTTAGTCTTGGTTAAGTCTGGGATATTGGTTACTAACACTTTTATATTATCTTTTTCAGATATACTGCTTATTTTGTAATCATATATGATAACTTTTCAATGACTGCAATGATTGGTGTATTAAAGTTTGCAACAATTATCATGTTTTATATTACAAGAAATAATGATAATTGATAGATAGTTAGAAAAGCAATAGATTTCAAAATTTATTAGTATTCATATACAAGAGTAGACAATATAAGTCAGGTTCTTTTACTTTATTATAGTCAATAAAGTTTAATAGCAAGATTAAGCAACAACAGCTTATTTGGACTAACTGCAATATTAAAAAAAAATACTACTAGGTCCAATGCTTCTACTCTAATTTCGAAGACAAGACTCTACTAAGTTCTTTGGCTTTTTACTTAATTAAACTTTAACTGAGTTAGTTCTTTATTTATATGAAAAGGTAGATCTTTTATACTTTTTCTTAATTAGTATACATGCCACTATACTAATTATTTTACATTATTATCATATCAATGTGAAACTATATACATAAATGCATATATGATATTGCAATATACAAAAACTGAAATGTGTACATTGGCAAAATAGTAGATCACTATGTACAAAAACTAAAATGTGTACATAGCTTGCTATATACAAAAACTGGTAAGTGTATATTGTATCTGTAGTAATTTTCTTTTACTATTTTAGAGTTATACTAACTAGTTGAATTTCTCCACTTATAGCTAATTTGAAATACAGGTAATAATAATAATAATAAACTAAATAGACAAGTAGAATAAATAAATAAAGATTATAATAAAAAAAATAAAGAAATGGAACAGAAATTTAATATAACCTTTAGTTTGTTACAATTCTCTCATCTTTATATTCGAGTTCTATTTGAAATTTATTGCAATAGTAATTGGTACTTTTCTGTAGACAGTTGATAAATCTTTGTAAGGGTAGTTTAATTGGTGCAGTAGAACTGCTTCATGCTATATGGCTCAAAAAGTCAGTAAGTATGTAGGGCCAAATCTAGATAGTGGTAAGAAATAACTTTTCAGATTTTTGTAATATTTTTGTTTATTAAAATATTAAGCAGAGCAGCTAAATAGAAAGCATGCACTAGGCTTTCAATTTTATCATCTCGATTAACAGCTTTGATTATTTGTTTATAGATGATAATTGCCTATTTTACAATACTTGGCTTTCTAGTAAAAGAACAAAGGGTAAGTTCAACTGGCATAGTATTAAGGATATTTTGGTCTATGTAAATCTGAATTTCTGCAGTACTGTTCATTTCTCTCTAATTTTCTCAATTTTGTTGTCTTTACTATCTTTAGAAGATAAATTTTTTTCTTTTTATATTTTTCGCTCATTGTACAATTTAATATTTTCTTATTAGCAGGTGTTGCAAGAACTTTTCTACTCATTTTATATAGTTTGTATATGCTATTTATAAGGATAGTGTGTATGTAGTATGGTCTTTTCTATTTTGGTTTGAGTTTGTGACTTTGTGTATACAATATTCTGGCATTCTAAATGAGAACCTTATCTTCTATGACAAAATTGGAGTGGCTATGATCTGCCAATTATGTCACTCTTTCTGTTTTATCTGGATTTTCTGTATTTGCCTTAATGCTTGTTCATAGGAGTCTTGCAGATCATGATCAATTTCATACATTCATTGAATGATAGTTCCATTGAGCAATTCATAGAACTCACTAGAATGTGTAAATAATTTGGCTGTTCTTCTGTATATCAAGTAAAAAGGTGTTTCATAAATAGAGGCTTGTTTTGCTATCTAATATTTAAACAATATTAGAGAAATCAATAAGTTCCAGTCTGTTGCATTTGTTACTAATTATGAAATTGCATTGCATAGAGTCTTATTAAAATGTTCAACAAGTCCATTAGTCTGAGAGTGATGCAGTACAGAATAATAAGCTTAACTTTTAAAACTGTTAGTAACTCATTGATTAAGTGATTTCAAAAATGCAATCCATGATTAGATAGTATAATATTTAACATCTGTGTCTGTATACTCTTTCTTTGTAAATGAACTTTGCCATCTTTTTAGAATTGTTTCATGGAATGGCATATGCTTTAGGCCATTTGGTCATATAGTCAGTTGTGACTACAATATATTTATTTAATTAGAAAGTTACAAGTAGTGGACTGACTATATTTATACTAATTCTATAAAATAGCACTACTGCAGGTATGGATGTAATAGTTTTTTTAACTTTTGCCTGCTTTGTTTTTGGCAACTAATACATGTTTTGATATATTCACATATATTATAATATATTTGAAGCTAGTAGTAATGATTACGCAACTTGTTAAACATTATTTCTGTTTCAAAATACCCATCAGTTGGGTGGTTATAAACTAAGACTAATATTGGTTCAATCTTACCTTCTTTTATTACTTTTAATAAATTATTTTTTTAGGTTTAATTTTTTTTATAAAGTAATCCTTTCTTTTTAATAAAGAAGTTGCTTTGGATTTCTAACTTTTGGTGTTCATTTTTATTGTAATAAAATGGATATTGTTTATGTAAATAAAATTTTTTAATGCTATATATAATTGTTAATTCATTTTTTTTGCTAGCTAATAGAGTTAATATTTGTTCTATTTAACCCTAGTTATCTTTTGTATAGTATCAGAATATCAACAATCTGGACTGTATTGATTTTAACATTAGGTTTGAATATTCAAATGTGGTTTTTTTTTTTTTTATATATATATACTATTATAAGCATTCCAATCAATAAAACTATCTGAGGTTTGGGCCTATTCTGAGTATTCCAGATTAGTTGCAGTAGGGAATATATCTTTATCTATATTGGCATCCTAGTAATGCAAATTGTATTCTAAATCACTTTGATAATGGCCATAACTTGTATTTTGATATTTATTATAACTACTTTCTTCAAATTTAAGCCTTTTAGCTAGTTCTTTCTATTGAAGAATATCAGTTAGATGAGTCTCATCTAAATCTATAAGTTGTGGTCTGTTTTTAAGACTATTGTTAATTATAAGCACATTTTGATACTCATTTACAATTGACCAGGTAATTTCGATTCTAGCTCCTATAGCAAATTTAATGAAGAAGTCTTGAAGATATCTTTTGTGCTCTACTTCAATATTAGTGAGTCCTTTATTCCATTCTTGGTAGAAATAGTCAGTATTACTGGCTATGTTATTGTCTTCTCCCCTTTTATCATTTTTTTATGTATTATTTCTATTTCTCTATCAGACTTTTTGAAAAAATACTCTTAGATAATAGCTCTGACGATTTCTATCCTTCTGCTAATCAATTGTTAGAACTTTTAAACACTTCTGACTAAGTTGATCAAGATATTTTTTTATAGTATTTTTTATATCTGCTGTTTTTTGATATTGGCTAATTACAAAACTTATATTTATAATTCTTTTTGCAGATCACTTATACCAAATTTTTGCTAAAATTATTTAATTATTTCTAATTATTTTATTAAGTCAACCTTACTTTTGCTCTTAAGTAGACTTGTTTAGAACACTTTTCTGCTTCTAGGCGCTAAGTTTCAAGTTTCAATAACATTAGGCTGCTTAAAAAAGTTACAAAAACCAAAATTTTGATTTTTTTCATATTCTTAAAATTTTACTAATTAAATATACTTTTCATCTTAGAAATAATTTGTTTAGCTAACTAAAATGAACAATTTGATATATATTTTATCAAAAACAGATTAAAACTCATTGAGATATCATCAAAAAGGCAAAACCAAAACCTGTCTTTACAGGATTTTTCAAAGGCAATTTTAGGAAAACTTGTTGGATTGCCCTAGAAATTTCACTTTTCTGGCATCCATTAAAATTTCCTAAATATTCAATTATCTTTTTCAATAGTTTTACATTTTTCAAATCTTTTCTAAACAGTCTAGAAACTCTTAAATCTAACAAATTCTTCTAAAAAACTTAGTTTTACAAATATTTTACCAAATTTTAATATTACAAAATTATTTAGTACATATAGTTACACACAATGCCTATCTTGGTAACAGTCACACCTGATACTATCGACCTCATCTACTTCTATTAAAAATGTTCTAAAAGCTTTGGTATTAGAATTCATAAAGATAATATAAATACATCACATCCTATTTCTGTATAACAACTGAACTCAGAAGTGCTATTAAAACTGGTCACTTTTTTAAGGCACTAACAACAAGTTCTATTGTTAGTTGTTTTTGTAAAAAATTTCATACACACTTTATTTTAGCAACAAGCCAAACATACAATGAACATAAAGCAATTAATGTAATTAACAAAACTAAAGATAAAAAATCTTTTCTACACAACATTATAAACTCTACTAAATTCATTTTACCATCACCTAGCTCATTTCTTTCACCTATTATACACCAACATACATGTGCTGTATGCAACCTACCTATTAACTGTAAAGTAACTAACAACTAACACTACTTAGCAGCTAACTTTATTCTATTTAACAATAAATCTCAACATAAATCATATACTCAATCTCAATTTAATAATCAACAAAGTACTTCTACATTTCAACAAAGCACTTCAACATTTCAACAAAGTTTATATACTACTCTTATTTAAAAAATTCAATAATCATTCTCTAATATAGAAACCTATTTTCATTCCAACTTAATCTCTTAACCTTAACAGAAAAAAATACAAACAACACTAATGATAACATGAATATTAATAACACTTTATCCAGCAATCAAAATTAACAACAACAACTGCAACAACAAAACAATCAATACAACAACAACAATAACAAAAATAACTTAAACAAACTCAGTCAGAAGAACAACAATAACAAAAACAATCCTTAAATAAACAACAACCCAATATTTTTAATAATCAAAATAACATTAAAACTAATCTAGCATTCAACTAACTTACCAACTTTTTTATCTCTAAAATAATGAAATCTAAAACCCAACTTGAAACAGATTTCTCTAAAAAAATATTCAATCTTCTTAAATAACACTTACATAACTTCTATTTTGGCAAGAAAATTAAACCCAAAACTGACAATCATAAAGCACTTTAATTTAGCTTTTACTATATTATTCATATAATAGCAGAAAGTAAACCTGAATTTCTTGTTAAATTTATTCAACAAAATAATCCCAAAACTAACAAAACTATTATTATTTCTTTTAACATTCTTGAAGATACTCTCAAAAAACTAATTCTAACTTTTACAACAATTCTCTTTACAAAGCTTAACTATTCAAAAATCTTTGTCTCATCTGCAACTATTCTATCTTACACAAACTAAAACAGATTACAACTTTGTATTAATCTCATACATATTCATCTATACCTCTCAAATAATTATCAGTTAATTGATTATATTAAATTTGCTGAAGACTTCATACTTCAACCTAAAAGATTTACAATCTCATTAAAAGTAACTAATATTGATCAAGATAAGCAATATCTTACAATTAAATCAGATAGCAAATTTAATATTTATCTCAAATTTAATATTCCCAAAACACTCTTTCTACAAAAATTAAATATACTATCTCTTAAAAATTCATTAGACTATTTTAAACAATGGTTTAAACAATTCTTTCCTTTATATAACTAACAATTTACTAAGCCTCTTAATGAAACTAAGATTTTTAATTCTTTTAAATTTCAACAATTTATCTTACATCTCAAAAAAGCATACCTATTAATTTACAATTTAAAAAATCTAACAACTTACAAGAATGTTGTAATTATACAATCAAACAAGTTAACTATCATATACTTACTTGTACAAATGCAACTTGCTCTTATTTAGAAAAAGTTGAATTCAAAAACAAAGAAAAACAAACAGAAATTCAAACTCCTTCCCAAAAGCTACAATATCAGCACAATTCTTCCAAGCTCTTAAATGGTATCTTCTAAAAATCTTTTATTAATTTTCTAAAACAAAAAAAATGAAATTTGGAAACAATCTGATATTAGTTCTTTTATATTTCATAAATAGTAAACATGAAGCAACCTTTAACAAAGAGATTCCAACTTCTCTTCTTGACTAACTTGTAACTGAAGCTGAAAATTCTGCTTGCAAAATTAATAATGTTCAAACCAATCCTAAACATCACAATTACTATTTTTATTTATATTTTAATTTTATCAAAATACTGTAGCACAAAACTATAATATTGACAAACTCAACAAACAACAAGCAATTGACCTTCTTATCTCTAAGCCTATCAGTACTGACTTTCTTGCAAGAGTTTTAACATTTTATAATTCCCAAAATAAATCTTTTACTTATCCCTAACCAACAAATTTTATAAAGAAACAACTTATTCAGAAGCAGATAAACTGTTACAAGATAAATTCAAAATGATATATGCAACACCAACTTTAATTGAAGAGACTCTTTTCTTTAAAGAAACTTCTTTCAGTAAACTTGTTTTTTACAAAACTTATAGAAGCAGCTGCCATCTTATCAAAAGAAACATTCATAGTAGTTGATAAGAAAAATAATATAAGTGGGCAGACAGTAAAGCCTATTTATGTGAAAGGCCAGAATAATGATGATTAGACCCAATGTACAGGGCAGGCTATGGTACTTTGTACAGCTGTAAGAGCCAAGCATACAGTGATTGACTCTGTAAAAGACAACTTTAAAAAATCATTTTCAACATCTTTAGCTTTCTATGATCTTGACATATGTTTTAACAAATTTCTTCTTTATTATAATATACCTTTTCTTTCTCACAATCAAACCATTCAAATACTTATACAGCATATTGATAAACACATTCATAACCAGAAAGTTACTAGTATTAAATTCTTTGTTAATTCTATTTATTGTAAAACTTATATATACCTTCTTAACAACTTACTTCTTTCTAATCATATTATCATTCCTTCTTATCTTCTTCTTAAATTTTAAAATCTTCTTTTTAAACCATATTCTTCCAACTTTACTTCTAATATATTTGACTTATTTCTTAACAATACTTCATCTCTACATTTACTAACAACCAGGCCACAAATCTTAATACCAACCCAAAACTTACATAACCTACATCTAAATATTACTATACACAATGTTTAAGTTTTTAATACAATAACTAAAAAGGAAGCTTGGCAAAACTACTGTCTCTACAACAACATCAATATAGCATGTATTACTGAAACAAAAATTGCTAACAAAACTAATCTTTAGTTTTGCAATAATAATCTTTTTATCTATTTCTGGACCAACTCTAAAAACTTAGCAGAATGCATTGCTATTATAATTCATAAGTAACTTAAACCTTATATACATAATTGTTAAACACATCCAGATAGTGCTATTGTTTTAGACTTTTTCTTCAAAAGTAATATTAAACTTCGCATTATTGCAGTTTACTTTTCTTTCACTGATATGCAGAAAAAGAACAAAACACAAAACACAGTAATTACATAAATTCAACAAGCCTATCAACTAAATTTATATTTAATTGTTCTTGAAGACTTTAACATATATAATAACATTTGTAGCTTCTCATCCAAATTTCAACTTATTAACTATCTATATCAATCTAACATATACAATCTTGAAGCATATGTAAACAACAAATACTATATATGGTCAAACAATACTAGTCAAAGCCATATTGACTACATTTGAACTGACTTATTCATATACAGTTCTTTCTTTTATATAGACTTGATGATAGTAATACTTCTATATTAAGTGATCATTCTATTTTTCTTTTCTCTTGGACTTTTACTAATGCATATAGTAAACTACTACACTATTATACTAGTATTAGTCATAGAATCTTTAACTACAAAGATATGTTATCAGAAAGTTAAACAGAATTTTCTAACCTTCTTTTTTCTAATCTTAAAATGCACAACACTCTATTTGACTATAATACAAATAAGAGTATCAAAATCACCTAACACAAAATTGAACACTTAGTTATTAATACTGCAATACATTCTATTTCTGACAAAAAATCACACAAATGTAGCTATAATTACCAATATTCTTCTCACAGCACCTCACTTCATTTATCATTTAAAGAACTTGGTCACTTAAACAAAATCTTAAAAAATTCTAATAACAATCTTAACATTAATCAGATTAATTTAAGAATTCAAAATATTAATTCAAGATCTCAGTACAATATTTATACCCTTTTCTTTCATTAATATTTACAACTTAACCAATGGATTTAACATGCACAAGATATTTGGAAACAACTCTACCATGCTTATCATTTTGAAAACTCTTTTTTACTTTGACAACAAATTCAACAAGCTACTGAAAAAAGATGTAAAACACTCTCTACATATCCCAAATATTTCATTAATAGCATTCTTAATCACTATAAAGCTTCTATTCACTTTTTTAATATCAAACTTTCTGACCAAATAGTTACAGACCCAAACCTTATTAAACATTATATATAATCTCATTTTTATAACTGGACAGCTTATTAACCAACTAACCAAACCCTCTTTAATAACTTTTAGTCTGCATAATATCAATCAGTATCATATATCAATACTCAATAGTATAACTCTCTTTCTTCTTCTATTACTGAAGAAGAAGTTACTCAAACTATAGCAAAGCTTTCTAATAGAAAAGCCTATGGTCCTACAGGCATTAGTTATAAAATGCTTAAACATGCTGGCACTACCTGCATTAAAGCTATAACTGCTTTGTTAAATTGTCTTGTTTCAGATCAAACTCCTAAATAATAGAAATATAGCAGAATTTACTCTATTCCTAAACAAAATACATTCAATAGAAACCTTAATCTTACTTGCCCAATAAGTCTTATTAAACACATTCACAAAGTCTATACAAAAATTATTACTAATAGAATTAGTAATATATTTTCAAAACATTCTATACTTTCACTATATAACTATGTCACTTTATCTAATAACTGTACTTTCACATCTATTTATATACTTAACAATATTACTGAAAATGCATTATGCAATCAAAAAACCATTTGACTTCTATCTCAAGTTATGAGTAAAGCCCATAATTCTGTCAACTTGAATCTTCTTCAACACTCACTTCAGTGTCTTGCACTTTTTAGTTCTATTATCAACACTATCATTAACTTATTTACTAATTGACAAAATTAAGTTATCACAAACTTGACCTTATATTTTCATACTTTGTACTTAATAGTATTGACCAGAGTGAAACTATTACTTCTCTTTTGTGAAGAATTTATTATAACCCACTCATTTCATACATTCACAATAACTTTAATAGTTATTTCACAAAAGTTTTTTAGCCAACTAATCTTAAAGATCTAACATATAACAAACTTGAATCATACTGTTCAGTTCTTGCTTACATGGTTAACACTCTTTGAATTGCATCTTTATAGCAAGAGCTTTCACAAATTCTTAACATAGCAGAATCCTTTTACAATATGGCAAACATTCAAATTAATCCTACTAAATCTATACTCACAATTAATGAACCTTTAACTAACTACAATTTGATTATATACAATAATTATTTACTTAATCTTTATCTTCCAAGTAAATCTTTCAAGTTTTTAGAATGCTGGTTTACACTTAATAACAAGCAAACAAAACAGACAAAGCTTATTATAGCTGAGTCTTTACATCTCATTAAAATTGCAAACACTAAACAAATCACTGATACATATACACAATATATTATTAACATAGTTATTATTTCTACAATTAAATATCACTTTCACAACATAATTCTTAATTAAAACATTTGTAACAAAACTCTTATAAACCATATTGGACTTGTTAAAAATAAAGTCAAACTTAGTTATACAACTCCTAATAGTACTTTACTTCATCTACAATTATATAATATTCACAATATATGGGATATTCAACTACAACACCATATCATAAACTATATCAAAAGACTTAACTCTTCTGATCTTTTTGGTATTAGTACTTATATTTGACTTCAGTAATTTCAAAATAATCTTTGGTCACCTACTAGTATACTAATATACAATAATCCTACTATTGACAGACCAAACAAACATTCTACTAACTTTAAAATTATTCAACTTTTCAAACATCTTGGTATAACATTTATCTCTAACCTAACTTATAACATTCTACATACTATTCAAGAAGGCTCTATCTCATTAAATTTCCTTCTCTGCTCATATCCTAAATACCTAACCTTCAAAAAACAACTTAAATATTATGATATCCTATATTTAGACCAACTTAATATATTTGATAATTCATGCTTACTAAACTGGAAATACATCTCTTCTCACATTCACAAAATTTCAAAAGGCAAACAATCTCTCTGGTTTACTTATTTAGAAGACCAAGTTACAAGTCATTCCTATAACCATATACTATACTCATACTTACACCTATCTGATATGAATTACTATGCTACTCAATTGGACACTTCTTATCATATAAAAAACCCTGATTTATTACAGTACTTGATAACCAAATTATTACTGGTAAAGCCAGAAAACAATCTTCTCAATTTGGCACTGTACTTATTACTTACTGGCAATGTCAAATTGAATCACAATTTATCTGCTTATATCCACTTGCACATATTCAATCAAAAGCATATTCTGGTTGTTCTCTTAACTTATATACAATTAATAACAAATATATAATCATCATTCTTACTAATCTTTCAATTCAATTTTTTGGCTGAGTTAACACAAATGACAAAACTCTTAACTTTAATGCCAATTATTTGAACCTCTTGTACTCAGTTGCAATCAGACACCCTACTCAAACTACAAGCCCACCCAATATTATTATTTTAACAAACTCAATTCCAACTATCTTTGAACTCTATATATTAACTCATAAACTTCAACAAATTGCTAATTACAACACTAACTAACAAGAACTCTATTTCTATACTAATGGCTTTGTTATTAATTTGGGTACTTCTCAATGCTCTATGGGCATTGGATGGGTCCAAGTTACCAATAATTCTATACTGCATATATTTCAGACACAAATCAAACTTTGGTCATGCTCATTCAAAGCAGAACTTATTGCTATCTTATTAGCTCTTATTGCTAACTCTAAAAACTGCACTGTAAATATATACACAGACTCTCAATCTGTAATTTCAAAATACCAAAACCTTTTAAATTTCCCTACTACTCTATCATATACACATATACTATACTTTTTACTTTGAAACACACTTGTCAATTTTATTAACTTGTACAAAATTCAAATCATCTTTCACAAAGTCACTGCTCATTAAAATAATATATATAATAATTTAGCTGATTAACTTGTATATAATCATTACAACTTGTTATATCTTACTTTCATGCCATATAATATTTATAACCCAGCCTATACTTTTATTCTTAAAAATTTTTCTCTTAAACTACCAGTTTATCATAGTATTCATATAATTTGTTATACATATATTTATGTATGATGAATTACTCAAAACTGCTTTCTTAAATAGGAAAAAATTTTTAACCAAATTAATTAGCAACCACTTGGCTGTATATCAACAATAATCAAAAATTCTCAAACTATTCATATAGCTTTCAATTATCTACTCTTAAGTTCTTTAGAATTAAAATTTTACTAGATGAACTTTCTGCATTACATGTTTTACACAAACATTATTACTCATATTCACCTACCTGTCACCAATGTCAACACACCAGCTCTCATCTTTATTGGACAACTTGCCTATTTGATCAACTATTAAATAATCTTATAAATAAATTATTACAACATACTCTGAATATCACTACTCTTAATACTATTTCAGAAATTATAACTAACTTACATTATTAAATCAAATAACTAAACTATATGTTCAGTTACAGTATACCAAACCTACCTTTAATTTTTTCAACTCTATTAGGCTTAGTATCAAATAAAATTATTATTATAGTCACAGACTTATTATCTACAAAAATATCTATAATGCTTATTACTAAATTCTTACTTCATTTTAATCAACAAATTTATCACAAAATTTGGATTTCTTACTGTATTTCAAGATCTACAATTCATCTTCCTACTTTTAATTTATCTTTCAATTCTACTTTGCAATTAGTGCAAACTTCTTCTCTTAATACTATTAGCTCTAAGATTAATTCTTGATATATACAATGGATTAAATATTAAACTAATCTCTTATACATTATTACTAACACTCAAATTTAGGTAAGCCTTGGCCACTTCAGTTGGTTTAGGTCGCAGATAAATTAGTCTAAGCTTCTATTCTTGCTATAATATTTTAAAAGTAGATTTAAACTTTATATAAAATCTCAGTTAAATATTCAATAAAGATAGAGGCATGGCCTTACCATTAACATTAAAAAAAAAAAAAAAAATTATTATTTAACTTATAAGTCTACTATTATATAGCTATCCAAATAGTACCTAAATGTGACCTGTCATACTAATTCAGTTAGAACTAGAAATTATAACTTATCTGACTCCTGCTCTACAATTGAATACTACCAATTTGAAGACATCTTTTTTTTTTCCCTTAAGCAGTCATGGTAGTACTTTATTAAACCATTTGTAGCTGCATATGTAAATACAGAATATTATTTAATTTATAAGTCTACCATCATCTGGCTACCCAAATGGTATCTAAATGTGACCTGTCACACTAATCCAGTTAGGACTAGAAATTACAACTCGTCTGACCCTCACCCTACAATAGGATACTGCCAATCTGGAGACATCTTCTTGTAAAGAAGAGAAAAACAAAAAAAAAAAAATTTAAAGTTGAGAAAGAGAGGAATAAAAATGGTGAGTAAAATAAAACTAAACAAAAAGAAAACGAAACTAATTATAAGAAAAATAAAGAAGAAAACCTGCTAACAGGATAAAACTCTATTCTACAATTGCTGCTCACTATAATGTTTTCATATTTTTATGAACTATGGCTATTCTCTAAAAACTAGATACTCTTAACCAGAATAAAACTGTATTTACTTGTAGGATAAAGTTTGAGCTAGGCACTTTCTATATAGAAGAAATCGTTAAATAGGTAGGGTACTGTGCCAAGGTTTGAAGTGCACTTAAGTGGTTCAATTCTTCATAAACCCCTGTAACCCTTTTATTTTTTAAAAATATTATGCACATGGCCTCGAAATATATGCATATTTCAATATATTTTTGGTCTTTCTGAATTAAATCCTTTTCTGATCTGATCCACATAATTGACTGACTTATGTGTTTGTTGTATTTTTTATTCGTCATGTCCAAACAAGCATGTAACTGCAAAAGGAAGTGATGCACAATGTTGATCTTTTGATGAGAGTAAGCCAAATCTCCACTTTTCAAGAAAAGAAAAACAAAAAAAAGACAAAGAGGAAGTATATCATTGTTGCAAGAGTTCAAGTTAAAGAGAGTTTTTCTAGTTGTTCTTCTTTTTCTTCTGCTTCTAATATTCTTAACCAGAAAACTGATTTTGTCTCTACTTGCTTTCAGAATATCTATTCAGTTTGGATGCTGAATATGCAAGGGAGTTTACCAAACAAAAAGCTTAACCCAAGGCAAGAACTACTCAAGTTTTGCCTGTTTCTCAGTGTATTACATACTTGAGCTTTGTTGATAGCAAGTTTACTTAATGTAAAACTAAGAATATTATCCACTTTGGAGCCAGAGTCTTCAATTTACTTTCAGTGTCAACTTGGTCCAGGTGATTGTCAGAAAAAGTTATAAAAGTTGTTTCTGCCAAGACATCTTTTTGTAAAAAAGAGAAAAACAAAAAAAAAATAATAATAATTTTAAAATTAGAGAAAGAAGAAATAAAAAAAAAAAAAAAAAAAAAACTAACAAAAAAAAAACAAAACTAATCTATAAGAAAAATAAAAGAGAAAACCTGCTAATAGAATAAAACTTTATTCTACAATTGCTACTCATTACAATGTTTTTATCATTTTATGGCTATAGCTATTTTCTAAAAACTAGGTACTTTTAACCAGAATGAAAACTGTATTTATTTGTAGAATAGAGTTTAAGCCAAACACTTTTCATATAGAAGAATTCTTCAAATAAGTGAAGTACTGTACTAAGATTTGGAATGTATTTAAGTAATCCAATTCTTTATAAACTCTTGTAATCATTTTTTTTAAAAAATATTATATACATAGCTTTAGAATATATGCATATCTTAATATAATTTAAATCTTTTTAGTTTAAATTCTTTTTTGATCTGCTTTATGTAATTGGCTGACATACATATTTGTTGTGTTTCTTATTCACCATATCCAAACAAGCATGTAACTGCAAAAGAAAGTAATACACAATATCAATCTTTTAATAAGAGTAAGCCAAATCTCTATTTTTCAAAAAAAAAAACAAAAAAAAAAACAAAAAGAATGTATATTATTGTTGCAAGAATCCAAATTAAGAAAAGTTTTTCTAGTTGTTTTTTTTTTTCTGCTTTTAATATTCTTAATTAGAAAACTGATTGTCTTTACTTGCTTTTAGAATATCTTTCTAGTTTGAATGCTAAATATGCAAAAGAGTTTATCAGACAAAAAGCTTAACCCAAGACAAGAACTACTTAAGATTTGCTTGCTTCTTGGTATTTTATATATTTGAGCTTTATTAATAACAAGTTTACTTAGTGTAAAACTAAGAATATTATCCACTTTAGAGCCAAAGTCTTCAATCTACTTTTGGTGCCAACTTGGTTCAGATAATCATTAAAAAGAGTTAATGATATTATTTTTAAAAAATTTTTATTTATCCCTTAATCTGTAAGCTTTTTCAGACAAATTTGTCTAAAAAATTGTTAAAAATATACTTATGATCTACATTTTTTAAATTTTAAAATATTAAAATAAAATTATATTTGATAATATTTAAAAATAAGAATTATATTATAGCAGTATTTAATTTTATATTATAAAAAAAAAATTATATGTTACTTATAAGCTAAAAATAGACAAATTTGGAAAAAATTTTTAATCAAAAAAATTATTTATAAATTTTTAGCAAACTCTTTAAATATTAATTTTAGATATATAGTTCATAATACAATATTTTAGTTTATATAAAGGATAACAATTTTTTTATTTTTTATAATTAAAGTCTCTGTCTTGAGAATATGACATTTTTATTCAAGTATATAGGACACAGCATGCCACTAGAGACTATCTTATATTGAAGGTTACAACTAGCCATATGTGTACTTTTGGTGCCTAATTTAAGTAGTTTGCTTACATATTGCTATATAAGTTCTACATTATTGTCATACTTGCAATCCAACTAAAGGTCTTGCCTATTTAAACCCTTCATATATGCAATTCTTCTTGTATCATAAAAACATTTCAAGGCTACATCTATTTAAGTTTTTGATGCTGGTCATTACCCTTAGGACTACTTTATTCTTAATAGAAAACTTACTAGAACCTTTTATATTTCACATATACAAACCTAGTTTTATACAACATGCTATAGTGGGGTGTGATGACCTAGTGAAGTGGTCAGGTTGTCAACCCTCCAAGTGGTAAGTTGGGTGTTCAAATTCTATCGACAGTAAAAATTTGGATAATCACCTATGTAATATTCGTATTATGGCAACTGTTACTAATGATTGGGTTAGGATACCTGTAA
>CAJVQA010001091.1:0-27614 GCA_910591915.1 Cetraspora pellucida | reverse complement strand
TCTTGCTTGCCCAAATCCTTCATATTGATATCCATTTCCTAGGTCTAGCCTTTACAGTAGTATTATTGAAGATCCATGTTACCTCTCTGCTCAGAATTTCCAAGTGGGCTTCGGCTTCTCAGTTCTACAGATTCACACAGCCCAAGAACTTATTTTAGGTTTGTACCACCTGGTACCAGTTTGCATTCCTCTGTGTAACAGATTACACAAATGTCCCAAACCTGCCAGTCATGTTGGTATGACTATAGTTACAGGTATCCTATCCCAACTGATTGACAGAATGCCATCACTGTAATATCATCTATATATTACATAGGTGATTATCCAAATTTCACCATTAGTGGGTTTTGAACTCACAACCTACTACTTGGGGGTATGACAACTTATCCACTTCACTAAGTCATCATATCCTAATTTAATTATATTAATATATACAGTAACTAACAAAAGTAATACTTAATTTTTGTTCTAAAAATAAAATTTTTATTTATTTAATTTTGGTCATATATATATTAAATTTTTTTATATATTTATTTAATACTTTACTAAATAAGTTTTTATACTTGTAATAGTATTAATTCTTTATATTATTGAGTTTGAAACTATACAAAGAACTAATGTATTCAAATTTGATTATGTTTCTTATAATGCTATTTTAGAATCAGATTTAAATATAGTTTTTTATAATCTTTTAAATATTTTTTATAGAATTAAGGTTAAGAATTATAAGAACTAATTTATATAATTAATATTTTTTAAATTTAACTAATTTGATACCTTATAAATTATAGTATTATTATGCTAAAAAATTAGATGAAACTTATTTAAAAAATGAATTATAGTTATAAACAATATAAGATGACCATTAAAATCTTAATATAAATATTTTTATTATTTTTTTATTTGAAATATTTGTAATTATTTAAAAAAATTATAAGACCTTTGATATTATTAACAAATTATTACTAAGATTTTCTTATTTCTAAAATTTGATTACAAATACTCATGTTTGTATCTCTTATTTATACAATACTATAAACAAACTTGACAGAATTGTTTATCTATTTCTATACTTATTTTATTCAAAAAATAATATATATTTAATAGTAAGCATCTTTATTTTTATTTTGATTATATCATTTTATATATCCTTTTATATTATTATTTAACAAAAAAGATTTTAAGACAGTAATATAAGAATGAAACCTAATATTATATAAAATCTTAATTACAATTTATTTACTATATTGTAAGTTTAAATTCTTTAGAATTTTGAATAATAATATATATTTTTTTTTAATATTTTTTTTTACTATAATATTTTTTTTTTGTTTTTTCACAACAGAAGAATATTTAGACTATAATAAATTCTTAACTTTTTTGATTTTTCTATATTTTTGTAAACTGTTGTTGAGTTATATTTAATATTGTTAGTAACTTGTTCAATACTTATTATACTAATATGATCAAAAATTATTACTTTCTCTTTTTCAATCATTTACTTGTATAACATCTTTATTAAAAAAATTTTTTTTGATATATATTTGGCTTTTTTAATATTAAGAAAACAAAAAATAAAAAAAATTGTCTTAAAATTTATAAGAATAGGATATGCATAATCCTTTTATTTGCTCATATATAATGATTTACAAATTAGATATTACTTTTGTTGACTATTGTAAATAATAAATTAAATTGATCATTATAATAAAAGGTATAATAACTTAGTGAAATGAATAAGTTGTTAACTCACAAATAGTAGATAGTAAGTTTAAAACCTACTAATAATGAAAATTTGGATAATCACCTATGTAATACATAAATAATATTATATCAACAATATTCTGTCAATCAGTTAAGATAGGATACCTATAACTATGACCACACTAGCATGACTAATAGGTCATAGAACATTTATACAATATTGAAATTATACAAAAGAATACAAATCAATATTAGGTGATGCAAACCCAAAATAAGTTCTTATAATTATATAAATCAGTAAAATTGGGAAGCTAAAGGTCACTTAAAAAAATCTGAGCAAAAAAATAGTACAAATCTTCAACAATACTATTGTAAAGACTAGATCTAAGAAATGAATATCAATGTGAAAAGAATCAGATAAGCAAGAACCTCTAGTGAAAGATATCACCAACTAGACTGTCAGAAGTCTCAAACTTGAGAAAAAATATCAAACCCTTAAGATACCAAGAACAGGTTACAATCCTTCTAGACTATCTGGATTGAAAATCTAAAAACTAAAATAAAGTATAACTAAATACTAAAGATATGCTATAAAATTAATACTAAGATCCAAGTGAACTTTGTAAGGATGAACTCTGTTAACAAGAATTAAATATGAGTAGTTAGTTAGCAGAAAAACCCCCTGAAGCACTACAGTCAGGTAACATACTCTGAAATGTGTAACAACTTGACAGACTTACAGACAAGAAGGTCAAGGTTAGGTTAGATGACACTTTGGTGTACAGGAACTTGTGTGCTATCTGTCAGGTATAGTATAAGTATAACCTTGTACAAGTTATATAATTATAATTAAAAATCACAATAAAGGCAGTAGCCACCGATAACTAACAGCCTTAGCAAAAACAAAAAAAAAATAAATAAATAAAAAAATCATAATATATTATAATATAAATCTACATAGTTTTGATTTACATGATATATCGAACACCCGTGACAATTAATTTATTATACGTAACTGTCTAATTGAAAAAGTCTCTGACAGATAGTATGCAATTAGACAGTATCAACTGTAGTTGTAAAGAATGCAAAATTGAGATTTTTACGAGATCGCTTTAATGTTTAACAAAAATCAAGATTTTCACAAACTTGTATTATGTTGTCTTGAAGTAGTAACTTCAAGCGCATGAAGTTGTAGCTGCCTAAAATTATAAACTAACGCAGGCAAGGAAGATCATCGTTAGCGGAGCGAGTTCAGTATATGATCTACATACTGCATAAATTGCATTCTTGATATCTATATAACCCCCAAACCTTTACTGCATCAAAAAGGTAACTCAAAACTCACTCCGCTTTAATCGACCCGCTAAAACGAGTATCTTTGATTGTCGACCGATCTGGAAGAACATAAGTTACATCAATGTTTGCTATCGTTTGAAGGTCACTTTTTGATTATCGTCTATGATCTGGAAGAACACACTGATGCCTGCCGTCATTTGAAGGTCTAAGAAAAGCATCTTTTGATAAACAACTATGGTTAGAAGAACATAAGTTACACTAATGTCTACCGTCATTTGAAGGTCTAAAAGGCATCTATGTAATATTTTTTCGGACTTTGGCACTTTTTATAGTGATACTTGTATCTCCAATATACACTTAGTCCTAGCCTTTTTCATAATTGCAAATCATCGAATCCACTTTATTTTGTATTAATAAACATACCACTTGTTAACGAATATAAAATTCTATTTCTTTTTATTCATTAATTGCGCTAAGCATAAAGAGGTAGTTTGAGTGTAACAGTATCCCATTTAGATATTTACAATAATTATTAGTTAATTAATAATTGTACTAAATATATTTAAGATCAAAGTAGAAATAAGTGATTTGAGCTTTCAAGTGTTATACACTATAAAATACAATTCAAATTATTCTTGTTTACAATTATAAAATGAATTTATTGTTTGTATACATATTAAAACTTTCAAGGTTAAGCAATATCAAGGTTAATTTGAGCAGAATCTGCTTGAAATGAATCTAAAAAACAAATAATAAATTAGTATGGAACTAATTTATTATATTAGTTGAAATAAATACCTTTAATCGCATTTGAAATTAATTTTGTGCTAATAATTTTGCTAGTATACCTTTCGTCAGGATGTTTTGATATTGGCAATGATTTAATAATTTTATCAGCGTCTAAGAATTGCTTTTTAATTTCATTATCATCTGAACTAACTATCTTATCAATCCAACCCTTTATTGTTACATAAACATTACAGGCATTAGGCCGTTTTTGTGGATCGGAATTCATGCATTTCTTAGCAAATTCAATATAGCAATTAGGAGTTCCAGGAGCCAATTCTGGCCGCAATCCTCTACAAATATCCACCGCAAGTTTAGTATTGAATTCACGTCCATCAAAAGGCCTTTGTCCAGTTGACATTTCTGTCATCATAACACCAAATCCATAAATATCTGTTGCACGTGTAAAGTGCTGCTTGCCTGATAAAACTTCAGGAGCAACATAGGGCATAACTCCATGAATATCTTCTCCTGAAACACATTCATCTTCTTTTATAGACAACCCTAGATCTGCGATATGAGATTGTGCATGTTCATTATTGATTTGGTCTTGCAAAATGTTGCCACTATGAAAATCAGCATGAATATATCTTGCATATCTATGAATATCATCTAATTCATATGAAATATTTTTAAGTATTTGTAATTTAGTTATCCATGTAAGTTCTCTAAAATTTTCTTTTAAATATTTATTAAGACTTCCATTATTAGCATATTGAAATACCATAAAATATTTATTTGTTTCTGTGTTTTGAGTTATTCCATATATTGCGAGCTCACTATAATGATTTAATTTGCAATTCATAAAATTTTCAAACTTACGGGTTAAACAATGAATTAGTTCAATATCCCATTAAATAAATTATACAGCAATAAATTAACATACTTCATTTAAAAAATCAGAATTGTTTTCCTTAGAACTAGCTAACGTCTTAAGTGCAACGGTGCTGAATGGTTCACGCGTTCTTACATAATTATAATCATTACCGACGACTTTTCGTACGCCATCCAACCAGGTTGCTTTATATACAGATCCAAATCCTCCTCTGCCAATTTTTGTAATGTTGACTAGTCTATCGAATGGAATCCATTCAATCATATCTTCATATGCAAAAGCTCTAAGCTGGAATGTTTTCATGTAATCATCGATATCCTTATTTTTACTTGTCCACCTTGTTGCTATGCTAGGATCACATGATATACACCATTCTTTATTCATATTGTCTTCACTGCAATGTGCACATTTTCCATATTTTGAAAAGCTTTATAATCATATGATATTTATTTTATCAGTCATGCTATTTATATCGAATGCAAATAATTTTTATGCTTACCGACTATATTAATGCGAATGAAATTATTTGTTGTAACGGTAAATAAGTTTTACTTTGATTTGTGAAATTCTTTTTGTTTTTTAATTATATCTATTAATAAATAGTTCCATATACTCACTAACTAAATGCGAATGAAATGATTTGTATGTACAGTAATGGAGTAAAAAGTATTTATTAGTTATGTTCTTGATTCGTGAATTTGATTTGCTGTATTTACAATATCCAATAATAAACGATCTTTATACTTACGAGCTGAATGAAATGATTAAAGCGAATGTAGTAATTGTACATAATAATAAATAAGTATTAATATTTTTGATTTGTGACTTGTTGTTGTTTTTAACTCTATTCGTTCTTTTTACTCACAGACTAAATTAATATGAAGGAAATGAGTTGTACATGATGTAAATAAGTATTTATGTTCTTGATTTGTGAACTTATTTAGTTGTTAATAAATGTTCTTCATACTTACTCACTGAATGAAATAATTTGTACGTAATAGTAAATAAGTATTTATGTTCTTGATTTGTAAACTTGTTTTGCTACTTTAATTTTATTCATTAATAAATGTTCTTCATACTCACTCACTGAATGAAATGATAAATGCGAATGAATGATTTGTACGTAATGGTAAATAAGTATTTATGTTCTTGATTTGTAACTTGTTTTGCTGTTTTTAATCTATCCAATAATAAATGTTCTTTATACTTACTCACTGAATGAAATGATTAATGCGTATGAAATGTTTGTGCATAATTGTGAATAAGTATTTATGTTCTTGATTTGTGAACTTAGTTTGCTGTTAAAATTCCATCCGTTAATAACTGTTTTTTATACTCACCGACTAAATTAATGTAAATGAAATGATTTGTACGTAGGAAATAAGTATTTATGTTCTTGTGAACTTGTTTGCTGTTTTAAATTCTATCCATTGATGAATATTTTTTGTACTCACTCGCTTAAAGAATTATTAGTGCGAATGAAATGATTTGTATGTAATAGTAAATAAGTATTTATGTTCTTGATTTATGACTTGTTTTTCTAAGTTTAATTCTATCCATTAATAAATGTTTTTTGTACTCACAGACTAAATCAATGCGAATGAAATGATTTATACGCAATAGTAAACAAGCATTTTATGATCTTGATTAATAGACTTGTTTTTCTGTTTTTAATTCTATCCATTAATAAGTGTCTTTATACTCACCAACTAAATTATTGCAAATAAAATGATTTGCATGTAATAACAAATTAGCACTTATGTTCTTGATTTGTGAACTTATTTTCGTTGTCATTTAGTTCTATCCATTAGTAAATGTTCTTTATACTCACCGACTAAATTATTGCGAATGAAATGATTTGTATATGGTGAATAAGTATTTATGTTCTCTTGTCTTTGCTGCTTTTAATTCTATCCATTGACAGATGTTTTTATACTCACAGACTAAATTAATGCAAATGAATGATTTGTACGTAGTGATAAGTATTTATGTTCTTTACTTGTGAATTTATTTGGCTGTTTTTAATTTTATCCATTAATGATTGTTCTTTATACTCACTGGCTAAATTAATGCAAATGAAATGAATTGTGCGTAAATATTTATTCCTTGGTTGTGGCTGCTTTTAATTCTATCCGGTAATAAATATTCTTTATACTTACTCACTGAATGAAATGATTTGTACATAATTATGAATAAGTATTCATGTTCTTGATTTTTGAATTCGTTGTCTGTTTAAATTCCATCTATTAACAACTATTTATACTCACCGACTAAATTATTGAAAATGAAATGATTTGTACATCATAATAATAGATAAGTATTTATGTAAACTTGGGTTGGGGTTTTTTTTTAATTCTATTTCATCAATAAATATTCTTTATACTTACTCACTGATGAATTGATTAATGAATAAAATGATTTGAGTTGTGAATTTGGTTTGCTGTCATGTATTTTTTCCATTAATAAATTTCCTTTATACTCACAGACTAAATTAATGCGAATGAAATGATTTGTACGTTATAGTAAGTAAGTACTTGGGGTCTTTGCCTTGAAAATGACCTAGTGGAACACAATAATACTATGTCCCATAAGGTCATTCCAAGACAAAAATCCCATTCGTATTTTTGATATTTTTAATTCTATCCACCAATAAGTCTTCTTTATACTCACAGGCTAAATTAATACGAATAAATTATTTGCATGTAATGGTAAATAAGTATTTATTATTTGATTTATGAACTTATTTTAATAAACGTCCTTTATACTTACTCACTAAATGAAATGATTTGTATGTAACGGTAAATAAGTATTTATGTTCTTAATTTATGAACTTGGTTTGGTGGTTTTAATTCTATCCATGGATAATGTTCTTTATACTCACAAACTAAATTAATGTAAATGAAATGATTTGTATGTACATAATAGTAAATAAGTATTTATGTTCTTGATTTGCGAACTTGTTTTATCTGTTTTTGATTAGTCTGGAGCGAAATAAAGGAATCACTTTTCTATGTAAAATACGATATGCAAATGAAATGTTTCTGATTCTAGAATAGTCACATTTCAGGATCAACAAAACTACTGTCAACTACCGATATAACGGACAAATTGCAAAGAACCGAATTTTTAGTATATAAATAATTTATAATAAATAACGGAGATTTTTTCATTCCAGATTTCTGTTATATAGATAGTTGACAATATATTCACGTAATATCATTAAATACATGCCAAACTAATTGCACCAGATATATAATGCAAAGCATTTACGTTTCTAGTCCTATCTATTAATAAATGTTTCTTTATACTCACCGACTAAATTAACGTGAATGAAATGATTTGTATTAAAACATTTATGGTCTTGATTTATAAACTTTTCTGTTTTTAATTCTACCCATTAATAAATGTGACGGATTAAAATGAAATTAGATTAAAATGAAATGAGTGATAATGTTAAATGGACAAGCCACCGAAAAATACAAATTTTTGAGGTGCATTTTTTTAGGGTTAGGATTAGTATTAGGGGTAGAATTTATAATAAACAAATATAAGTGGGGTTTAGGGGGTCAAATAGAGATCCTTCGTTTCATTTTAATCCGATTTCATTGTGATCCGCGACAATAAATGTTCTTTTATACTCACCGACTAAATTAATGCAAATGAAATGAATTGCACGTAATGGCAAATGAGTATTTATGTCTTGATTTGTGAACTTGTCATTAATAAATGTTCATTATACTCACTCACTAAATGAAATGAATAATGTGAATAAAATGATTTGTATGTAATATATATAAGTATTTATGTTCTTGATTTGTGAACATGTTTAGTGATTGGATCCGAATATTTAATCGGATATTGGATATTATCCGGATATTATCATTAAAAACTTTTCAAATCGGATAATATCCAGACTTATAACCAGATATTACTAATTTTATTTTGCCTGTTCGAGTTTGCTTTCTAGAATTTCTCGAATGGTTTTGGATTTTTAGCACGATCTAGCACGTACTTTACTTTCGACATTTCTATTCAGAATTTTCCAGAATGCTCATATCCCTTTCACTTACAGCTGTTTTCATAAATTCTGGGACACTAGATAATTGCTATCTCAAAATTGGTAACTTATTCGGTTCCAAATTTATGAAAATAGCTGTAATTTATTCTATATATAAAATATGGTCATAAATCTAGGTATTCGGCTTGAATGAATTTATATATCTAACCTGGTTCATATTTATTTAGAGATTAAAATATTCAGATATCCGAATAATATCCGGATATCCGAATTTCCTCTGAACCAGATTTACTCTCTACTTGATTTGCTATCCATAAATAAATGCTCTTTATACTCACCGACTAAATCAATGAAAATGAAATGGTTTGTAATTAATGGTAAATAAGTATTTACGTCCTCGATTTGTAACTTTTGTTCTATCTATTAATAGATATTTTTATACTTACAACCTAAATTAGTATGAATGAAATAATTTATGCGCAATAATAAATAAGTATTATAGTTTATGAATGTTGTTTTTAGTTCTATTAATAAATATTCTTCATACTCACAGACTAAATTAATACAAATAAAATAATTTGTATGTAAAGGTAAATCAGCATTTATATTCTTGATTTGTGAGCTTGTTTTTCTGTTTTTAATTCTATCTATTAATAGAAGTTCTTTATACTTACCGACTAAATTAATGCAAATGAAATAATTTGTAAATAATAATAAATAAGCATTTATGTTTTTAATTTGTAAACTTGTTTTGCTATTTTTAATTTTATCTATGAATAAATATACTTACTCACTGAAATGATTAATGTGAATAAAATAATTTATATATAATATTTATGTTTTTAATTTGTGAGCCTGCTTTGTTATTTTTAATTTTATCTATTAATAAATATTTTATACTCACCGACTAAATCATTGTAAATAAAATAGTTGTATATAATAGTAATAAGCATTTACGCTCTTGATTTGTAAAACTGGTTTGTTATTTTTAATTTTATCTGTTAATATATTTACCAACTAAATTAATGCAAATAGATTAATTTGTATATGATGGTAAATAAAATATTTTATGTTCTTAGCTTGTAAACTTGGTTTACTATTTTTAATTTTATTTATTAATAAATATTCTTTATACTTACTAACTAAATTAATATAAATAAAGTGATTTATATATTATAATCAATAAGTATTTTGTTTTTATTTTGTAAACTTGTTTTAATTTTATCTACTTTATACTTACCGACTAAATTAAAATAAATAAAATAGTTTTTATATAATAGTAAATATATATTTATGTTTTCATTTTTTAAACTTATTTTACTGTTTCTAATCAAATAAACGTTTTATACTTACTCACTATATGAAATTATTAATACAAATAAAATAATAAGTATTTATATTTTGAATTGTTATTAATAGATGTTTTTTTATACTTACAGACTAAGTTAATATAATAAAACAATTATATATAATAGTAAATAAGTATTTATATTCTTGATTTGTAGACTTAAAATCTTATTATTAATAAGCATTTATACTTACAGACTAGATTAATACAAATAAAATAATTTGTATATAATAGTTAATAAGTATTTTTGTTTTCGATTTGTAAACTTGGTTTGTCGTTTTAATTCTATTATTAATAAATGTTTTTATACTTACGAGCTAAATAATTAATGTAAATCATATAATTTGTATATAGTAGTAAATATATATTCTTAATTAGTAAATTTTATTTTGCTATTTTTTTATTTTTATTAATATTTTTTATACTTACTAACTAAATTAATATAAATAAAATATTTGTGTATAATATATTTTAGATTTGTAAACTTGATTTGCTGCTTTTAATTCTATTCATTAATAAAAAATTTTATACTTACTTACTAAATTAATACAAAATAATTAATATATAATGGTAAATAAATATTTATGTTTTTGATTTGTAAGTTTATTTTGCTTTTTTATGACAATTTTATACTTACGAGCTAAATAAATAATTAATATAAATAAAATATTTTGTATATAATAGTAATAAATGAATATGTTATATATTGGTAAACTTATTTGTTATTTTTAATTTTATAAATTAATAAATATTGTTCATACTTACTAAATAAACAATTAATATAAATAAGATAATCAATAAGTATTTATATTCTCATTTGTAAATTTTTTAATTTTATTAAATATTTTTATACTTACTGACTAAATTAATAAATAAAATGAGTTGTAATATCGTTAAATTAATATTTATAAACTTGCTTTGCTGTTCTTAATTTTATCTATTAATAAATGCTTATACTTACACGCTAAATTAATATTAATATAAATAAATAAATTATATATAATAATAAATAAATATTTATATTCGTAAACTTGGTTTGCTTCTATTATTAATAATATTTTATACTTACTCACTGAATAAAATAATTATCATAAATAAAATAATTTGTATATAACAAATAAGAATTTATATTCTTGATTTGTAAAATTTTGCTATTTTTAATTTTATTAATAATAAATGTATACTTACTGACTAAATTAATACAAATAAAATAATTTGCATATAATGGTAAATAAGCATTTATATTCTTGATTTTTAAACTTGTTTTGCTATTTGTTAACTCCATCTGTTAATAAAAATCTTTATACTTACGGACTAAATTAATATAGATAAAAATAATTAATAAATTTTAAATTTGTTTTGCTGTTTTTAATTCTATCTATTAATAAAATGTTCTTTATACTCACTCGCTAAATAAAATAAATAACATATAATTAACATATAATAATAAATAAGTATTATATTCTTAATTCATGAACTAATTTTTATATTTTTAATTATATCTATTAATCAATGTTTTTTATACTCACAAACTAAATTAATATAAATGAATGAATTGTATGTAATGGTAAATAAATGTTTGTTCTTGATATGTGAACTTGTTGTTTTGCTGTTTTTAATTCTATCTATTAATAGATGTCCTTTTATACTCACCGGCTAAATTAATACGAACAAAATAATTTTAATAGTAAATAGGTATTGATGTTCTGACATGTTTTTGCTGTTTTTAATTCGATGTATTACTTTATACTTACTCACTAAATAAAATGATTAATGAAAATAAAATAATTTTTATATAATAGTAAAAAATAAGTATTTGTGCTTGATTTGTAAATTCGTTTTGCTGTTTTTAATTGTATTCATTAATAAAGATTCTTTACACTTACGGACTAAACGAAATAATTTGTACATAATGACAAATATTTAGCTTATTGATTTGTGAACTTGTTTTGCTGTTTTTAACTCTATTAATTAATAAATGCTTCTTATACTCACTCACTGAATAAAATGATTAATGCAAAATTTGTATATATTAATAAATATATTTTTACATTCTTGATTTGTGAACTTAATTTGTTGTTGCTAATTTCAATAAATGTTCTTATACTCACTCACTAAATGAAATGATTAATGCGAATGATATAATGGTAAATAAGTATTCATATTCTTGATTTGTGAAATTTGTTTTACTGTTTTTAATTCTATACGTTAATAAATGTTCTTTATACTCACAGACTAAATTAATATGTAACGTAAAATAAGTATTTATACTCCTGATATGTGACCCTATTATGTTGTTTTTAATTCTATCCATTAACAATATTCTTTATACTCACAGACTAAATTAATGCGAATGAAATGGTTTGTGCATAATGATAAATAAGTATTTATGTTCTGATTTGTGAATTTATTTTACTGTTTTTAATTCTATCCATTAATAAATATTCTTTATACTCACGAGCTGAATAAAATGATTAATGTGATTTGTAAGTAATGGGAATAAGTATCTATGTTCTTGATTTGTGAACTTATTTTGCTGTTTTTAATTCTATCCTTTAATAAATGTTCTTTATACTCACAGACTAAATAAATAATAATGGTAAAATATGTATTTATGTTCTTTATTTGTGAAATTGTTTGGCCGTTTTTAATTTAATCCATCAATAAATGTTCTTTATACTCACCGACTGAATTAATACGAATTAAATTATTTGTGCATAATGACAAATAAGCATTTATGTTCTTAATTTGTGAACGTGTTTTGCTGTTTTTAACTATATCAATTAATCAATCTTCTTATACTTACCGACTAAATTCATGCGAACGAAATTATTTGTAAATAATTGTAAATAAATAATTATGTTTTTGATTTGTGAACGTGTTTGTTGTTATAATTCTATCCATTAAGAAATGTTCTTTATACTCACTAACTATGAAATGATTTGCACTTGATAATAAATAAGTATGTTCTTGATTTGTGAACTTAATAAATGTTCTTTATACTCACTGACTAAATTAATACGAATTAAATCATTTGTTACGTAATGGTAAATGAGAAATTATGTTTTTGATTTGTAACAATGTTTTGCTTTTAATTCTATTCATCAAAATTTTTCTGGAGACTTGAAGAACAAGGAACCAAGTTCACCTGAAATCCTGCAATTATGTCATTTGTTTTACTAACACTAAACAGATCGGCCTAAACTAATTATGTGATGTAATAATCATGAAGATATCACTTAATTCTTTGTTCTTCAAACTTCCCAATTTTTCTTTATACTTACGAGCTAGATTAATGCAAACGATAAATATTTACAAACTTAAATTGCTGATATATAGATTAATAAATATTCTTTATGCTTACTCCCTAATAATTAAGTTGTATAAGAAATCATTTTAAATTTTTAAATAAAAAATTACAGGATATAAAAAATTAAAAAAAATTACTTTTCAATCCATTCCCAAAATTTATTACTATTCTTTTTCACGCCAATTCCATATAAGTAACAAATAGCAGTTCTAAAAATTCCTTTGGAATTACCGGCATCAGCAGACTTCAAATAGTATTTAAATGCTTTTTGCTTATTGATTTCAGTTCCAATCCCTAAATAGTAACAATAACCAACTTGATACATTCCGTTAGAATTTTTCATGCTTGCTGATTTTTGATAATAAATGAATGCCTTATTCTCATCCTTTTCAACTTTAATTCCATATTCATAACAATAACCAAGCCAATAAATTCTGTCTGAATCATTCATATCTGACAAATTTTGACAATCAATGAAGTCAAGTTGATTAAGATCATTGGTAATTTGAGCAATATCTTTTGTTAATCGTTCTTCCATTTTGTTTTTTTTTAAAAAAAGGACGACAGATATTAATGCATATTTATTATTACCAGTGGTTATACAACAATTAGCATGAAATGCGCATTGTCATAGGTAAAACCCGTAACGTCAGCCGAATCGGTAGTACGAATGACGATCCACCTGAAACTTATGCGCCAGGCCCCCGATCGAGACCTTACGATCGAAGAACCAAGCCCCAACGTGGAAACCTACCACCCAACCAAATAAGGGAAAGGTCGATCGAGACTTACCCGTTCGCATAGTGACAGCTGGAATTGGGCGTTAGCTCAAGTTTATTCTATTTTGGATAAATGTGAGGCAGTGGCAAAGGAGTGCGATTGTGATAATAATGTTGGGATTTTACCACGAGAAAATTGGCACCGAAATATTTTTCTTCTGTTCTATTTCGACCGTGAGAAATGCTAAGTGACGAAAAGCTGTGTATGGAAGGGTTGAAGTTAGTACAAATAAGGTGAAACAAGGCTGGAATTCAATGTAAGGAAGAAAAGCTTCGGTCTTGTACTTGTTCTTACAGTAATTTTGTTATAAATAGAGATGGAATTTACCTTTGTAAAACTAAGAGAGTGTGCCCCCTACATAATAATCTCGATAATAAAGATCCTTTAATCCACTGAACAATAAACACTCTTTAAAGTCCCTGTCCTTATCCGGTAACGCGTTCGAAAGCCGCCTTGGCCTGTGCCAAATCGTAACCGCTTCGCCTAAACTTTTGAGTGACGTTACGCGACATCAATGAATTCGAAGCGACAATTCGTCGCATTTCTTCTGTTTGTTGATGTGTACGTTTCCGCCCAATTAGCCTCTGACAGCATAATCATGCGCATGATGCGCATTTTTAAGGAGAAAACAACAGTAAAGACATATCGGTGTTTCTAGTTTTCTGCCTATTATGCAGATTTTAGAAGAATCATTTGTTATGATCCGCATCCTTTTTTTTGAAATAAAAGAAAAAAGGATTATCAGGGTGCAGTCCAAAATTTCCGGAAACGGGGTCCCTTAAAGTGGGGTAGATTTAATATATTGATCTACATACTGCATAAATTGTATTCTTGATATCCAAATAATCTACCAACCCTAGCTATATCAAAAAGGTAAATCTAAAAACATCAAAAACGCAACTTTTTTTAACCCGGCTTTAAGGACCCCCGGTCCAGACAACAAAAATGAAAAGTAAAAACGTCAGTCAACACTTATCTTGATGCACTAACGAAAAATGTCAGTAATGCAAATTTTACATATAAGAATCCTTCTAAACCCAACAAAACAGTTTATTATCCGGAGCGTAGCGGAGGATATTATGGGGAAATATTTTGGTAATTATGTCCGCACCTATTTTTAGATAGATGATCATCAATTAGCAACTATATCAATCAATAGATTTACTTTTATTTTTAACTACGTTCCGGATATCTAATATCTAACAGTAACTGTTTTTCCTAGTTTATAGTGCTAATTAAATAAGTAGTTCTAATGTCATAGGAAGACATTCGCGTGATTGGTTAATTTGTAGATCTACCCGTGATAATTAACCAATCAAAAATACATAATTTTTAATTAATATAAAACGAAAAAAAAACTTGGTATAAAGGAGCTTACAGACAATAAATATACGTACGCAAAAAAAAAAAAAAGTTTATTATTTATATTTAGAGAATAGATAGATGCGTGTAAAGTGGGTAAATGTGATATTTAATGTTAATAAACCCAACTCATTACATTAAAGAATCTATAAAATTTAACCCAAAACTTTAACTATTAATTTACGGTTGACAAACCCAAACACACTACAATAACCGACCAAATTTAATCTTAAGTCCGGATCTTTTACTACTAAAGAGCTTGCACCTACACAAATTAACAGTTAGAAATAAAAGTTTATTTAAATCTAACGTAATAAAAATAGTTTTAGACGAAAACGTTTCCAATTACCTTTACCATACAGTGTAATTTGTCTTGTCCAATTAACGGTAGGCATGTATTGTCTTCTAAGTAAAGTTCATGAGGTTACAGATTATTTTTGCATAGTAAATATAGACGTTCTATCGAAGCGAAAAATGGTTTTGCAGTGATTTTTTATTGGTGTTCCCAAAAAAGTGCTTTAAAGTATATAAATAAGTTACCCTATCATAATTGAATCCAACATAAATAATTTAATTTGTGATTGGTCACAGGCGAGAGGGATTCACTTTGGATCGGGGACTGTCTCTGCTGTATAGAACAACAGAGACAGTGCCCGATCCAAAGTGAATCCCTCTCGCCTGTGACCAATCACAAATTAAATTATTTATGTTGGATTCAATTATGATGAATATAATCCCTCACTAGTTTTAATATGTGTAACATTAACGGTCTCTGCTGTTCTATAACTCCCGTTGTTCACCCACCGATCACATGATACAACGGTCAATAAAACAGTCAAAATATTGAAGATTCTTTTAAGATTTTGAAATTTTTTTTTGATTCTAGCGAAGACTTCTCAGTAAAGAGTTGATTAAACTTAATTATTATTATTATTTTATTCTATACTTTTATAGCCTTAAAATAAAAAAAAATATTGAATTTGAATAGATGGGTGTTGAGAAATCTTTGTTAAAAGTTAAAAAAAAAAAACATTTGAATATCAAATATTTAAAAAATCAGAATAAATTTTAGCAATGGCACTTAGCCAAATCAACGTCAGGATCAAGGGAACGGATCCAAATGTCGTGTGCCCAATTCTACATAGGTCACGGTATCAATGTAAATACCATCATCATTACCTATTACTATATACATACCAATATCTGTGAAAGGCAATTGAGAGGTTTTTACCTGCATGGGTACAGGACTCTTTATGTATACAATAATAGGTTAAACCTGCAGAACGGTCAAAAGAGAATCTTTCTCCATATAGAATTAACCAATTACAGCAACTCCAACGGGAATGCACTCGCATACAATATCTTTACTTAGTATTAACCTATAATATTGTTAACATTATCGCTATATCAATATCGATATGCAAAATTTAAATTTAAAAAAAATTATTTGGTAGTTTGAAATTAGGGATGAAGCAGGGATGAAATTAGGATGATAAATATCATATGAACAAAAGACAAGTTCTGGAATAAGATTCTGCAAGATAAAAATAATCTAACACTAAGAAAAATAAGTTTAAATGAAAAAATATTAATAGTGTAATTAACATTAAGGGGACCACAAATAAATGCGTACGTATGAAAATTTATGAATTTACGGGGGTACGTACATATAAAATCCAAGATTCTAACCATTATATTGTCTGTATGTAAATAAAAGACTATAAATGAAATAAATTAGTACTAAATGAAATTACGTACTATTAGAAAAAAAAGAAAATTCATTATTTTTATACATTGGGCGTTAGACAAATCGGAACCACAAATAAGAACCGGAGTTTGGATACTTTTAGTATCAGTTGATATCGATATATATTAATTTGGTTTACTTTATCAACCAATCAAAGTAAACAAATCGCACACGTTCACAAACAAATATGAAATTACGTTTGAAGATGTAAAAATTGCGTATGTATATCACTTCTGAAGATTATTCTATGATGTTACTTTTAATAGAAATTTGGCTAGCGCTGGAAAGTCCGAAAAGATTCGGGAACTCCCCTTAATCTGACCACAAACAAATACAGAAATAAAAACCTTGTGATTAAGTTCCCATGTACAAAAATCACATTATTAAATTCCTTGTTACACGTAAAAGTTTTTTCGAAATACCAAGTCCAATGATCTTTTCGATTAGAATTACGCGTTAAATGATAAAGTATTGTTGTTATGTATTTTATTATTATTAGTAACGGTAACGCTTATATTTTGTTAAACGCGATTAAATTTCATGATATAATTTTGATTAATTGTATTCTTTTATAGAATTCTTTTTAATATTTATTAATTAAATTCTTTTTTTTATTTATTTATTGTATTCTTTTTATTATTAATGCAATAAAAAATAATTACAATGCCAAAATATTTGAAATTATTATGCAACAAAAATAGCACAATAACAAGAAACGAAAGACTTTTTTTTTCATTGTTCATCGTTTTAAATTTTTTTTTTTTTCGAAAAATTCCCAAATGTCCAGCGAAACAATCCTACAATCATCTTATGATCAAGTGACTTCTCACGGCGCAAAATGAAATCGCATTTCATTTTGTTCTAAACTGGAGGGAGCGGCAATTATACATTACATCTTGCAAAATTTTGATATAAACTATGCCCTGATCACTAACCCAACTTAATAGATATGAAACTGATTGACTAAGAAATAGAAGCAGACATAATTGCAAACAAAAATTTGTCTTGCTCCACCCATTGTCACCGCTATTGCCATCACTAAGTATAATTCATAATTAGGCCGCTTGCAGTTGAATTCTCGGTTAACATCATTTTTAGAGAGGAGGGGCCAATTTGATTGGTCAATGTAAATTAAGTGATAGTTAAGAGTTATCCAGCGTTTTGATTAGTTTTTCATTTTCAGAGGGACGAGGAAGGTAATGTTAACCGAAGAATTAACTTTGAACGGCCTAATTCATCATAACGCTTCAGAAGAGAATTAATTTACGGTTGAAGAATCATTGGAACGCGTAGAGTTTTTATTAGAATTATTAGACCCGTTGGAACTACTTGAACTACTACTGCTAGAACTGCCAGAACTAAGGGCCGAAAGACTAGTTTTCGGCAGGCGACCAGCTCTTTCATATATGGCCCGACGCTGCCTATGACGTTCTATTCTACGGTCTAATATAGTAGGGACGTGATATTCCAATAAAGTATCTTCCATTTCCATGGGCTCTTCGTTTATAGCGTTATCAGGGAAAATATATATTGATGGGCATTCGTTGCATAAATTTACTGGTAATATGTTTTGAGTCATTTTTTTCTGATTTATCTGATTTATTTTAAATAGGATTGAGTTGTGTCAATTTGAATTTACAATGTCTTTACGATTTATTTCAATTTATTATATATTTATATTATTATTATTTATATAACTTTTATTTTGTTGTAAATCTCAAGACTGAATATTGAGTGATGGGGGAAAGCAGATGTTTATATTTATATTTTTTTATTTATTTAGTCTATTCTATTTTTGGTGTAGTACAAAAAAAGCCTTATGTAGATTGAACGTTCTAAAGATTCTATGCAGAAAGACCGATTTAACAAAACTTCTGATTTGGGCCATATGGTAGTACAAGACCAATCACATCGGCATTTACAAAAATGAATTTACGGAGTTTGGGTTTCGTGATATTGTACTACGAAATATTTGATACAGTACGTACAAAGCTACTATTGAACCCCTTTGTCGCATTTAACGAATAATAAAAAATTATCAATATTGATAACTAAACGAAGGAGGTAATTTAATGATAATTTTTTGGCTGTTTAAATTACGACGGGATGTAAAACAAAAATCCACAAGCCCTTGTTTAGTCCAATAATAATCCTTGTTTAGTAGTTGAAAGGTAACGATTAAAGAATTTCTTTGCCCGTCGGGCTTTGTAAGGCTTTGTGGAGGCTTGCAACTACGCAACTCCGCATTTACGCACGTACGTGCGTACGTACGTACCTACCTACCTACCTACGTAAGTACCTAGCTACGTATACATTACGTACGTACGTACGTACGTACTATGTGTCGAATACGACCGTACGGAGACGACCGCCCCGTGAAATACGTATACAGAAAGTTGGGCTTATTTTTTGCCTTAAAAAAGAAATGAGTTAATTTAAATGGTAAATAACAATTCTAGATAACTTATAAGATTTATATCAATAAATCACTTCATTCTAATAACGATCAATCATTCTGATAAATCATTCTAATAAATCATTCAAATAAATCATTCTATGTATGTAAATAATCCTTTTCTGATCATGACAATCGAAGATCAAAAGTTATTTTTAAAAAAAAAGTAATTCAGAAAATTCCTTAAATGACTAATGATTTTATTAACAATAGTTTCTTATACTTCATTACTCATACAGAATAATTGAATCAATTTCAGATTTTTAATCGGTTAATTATCGGTTAATTGTCGGTTAATGGCTGAAGTAAATGTGCGCATATAAATATTATTAATAAGGGATTTTAATAAAAAATATATATTTGTTTATATTGTTAATAAAAATAATTTGATCATTTGAAAAAAAAGTACATTAATTACATTGTTTATTCAAAATCATAAGGACATGTTCTTCAAAATTATCCGTATTTTTGATTGATTCGCACTGGCCATGTTTACAACTATATATGCATGATAAATAACTTTGTTTTCTTATATAAAATTCTTTCTCAAAAAATCGCGTGTTTGTTAGTGAAACCTTATGCTTAATTTCACCGTTGAATAAATAAATGAATTGTGATTTGTACTAATTTTTCTAAATTATTCTTTAAATTGTTATACGTACGTTTGTACGTACGTGTGTACATAAAAAAAATATTATAAGTTACTTGGCGACTGGTAATGCAAATCTAGTGGTTATCATCACTTGCTTCTATATATGTAACATTTATGATTTGCATACAACGTTAACGCACTTAACACACGTATGTACGTATGTACGTACAAAAAAAATAAAAAATTAAGTCTAGAACAGAATTATAATGGTAATCTTTTTGGTATAACAAACTTGTTTCCCGGGTTCATTTCGTCTGCCGTAATAATAGTGATAGACCCGATCACTAAATTATAAATTCTAAACTGCGTATATCATTTCCGATATTGCATAAACTAATATAATTTCATATCCGATATGCATTATGAATTCCTGTAAATGTTCAAAAGCCGATTTCTAAATTTGTTGCATGCATATCGATACGAATTTCAGATGTCAATATCAAATAATGGAGTGATTTTTATCACTGGTTTTTATTTTATCTCTTGATTTTTATCCCTTGATTTCATCACTTGATTATCATCATCATCACCATATGGGTCGTATCGATATAATGTCTCATGATACGTAAAGTTTCTACATATACCTTTATCATACCTGATAACGTTAATACTGGATATATGTACACACATACTGACACATGTTTTAACAACTAATAAAATTGTCGCAACGTTAATAGGTTCTACGAATTTTTTAAATTCTCACTGGGTAAATTTTTTTTTAAAAAACTTTAATATTTTCTGGAAACCAGTATGACGTTACATTTACCAAACTTATTTTTAGTTTGATGATTTAATACACATTCGGCGAAACGATTAAACCGGGAATTAATTCCAGAAATGGTTAAATAAATTTTTAATATTTCATCATGTAACAGTAACAGTTCTAGAAATTTGAAAAGAATATCGTTTAACAATCATTTGGATGACAGATTATCCACTACTAACTTAATATGTAATCGTGTAATGTTAATCTGTGTTATTAATAACAAAGTTTTATATCTCCTTAAACTTTCTGGCGCATAATCGATTTTACTGGAATGAACAAATGAAATTACTCTTATTTGCTAAAAACCATGTGTTCAGTTATGTACGTACGTAACAGTATTAGTACGTATGTACATAAGTACGTATTGGTATGTACGTACGTACATATGTAAAATGCAATAACTGATAATAATAAACGTAAAGTTGCAATAATAATAGTTGCAATAATAATAGTTATAATAATAATAGTTGTAATAATAATAATTGCAAGGATAATAGTTGCAATAATAAAGTTGTGATTATTTGTACTGATAAAGTTCTAATAATAGGTTTAAACTAGAATATCAAGAAAAATTTTCTTTTAAGAAAGAATAAAATAGAATTCTTACATGTAAGTATACGTGTAACTGATAAGTGGTAACTACAAAGTAACTACGTACAAAGTAAATAGTTATTAAAAAAAGGCTGTTTATTTTCAATATTTGACTATGAAACTGAGACAAACCATTTTGGAATTAAAATGATCATAACTGGTTATACAGTATAAGCAATTTAGATAAAGCTAATCATTTTTCTTTTGTGCACTTGCATAATATCTCCATTATTACAAGAAAAATTGAATTTTAAGTCAAGATTATCTTAAAATATATTGATTTATTCCTCGAATGGTGAAAAAATTCGCTCAAGTCCGCTCGCTGGATCCCGAAATATCTTCGTCTGAATAATGTAATATCTTTACATCTTAATTTTTGATCGATAATCTTCACATCCAGATCTCTAAATTGGTGTCACTTATCGTTATGGTTATGAACTGGTTAAAAATCATAACGATGAGTCCATATAATTGGTTGGAACAAGACAAAGAAATATTTTTCAAGCCTTAATATACAGAATTTTTGGAATAGCCAACTTCTAGCTCAACTGGTTCTAATAGTTCAGTAGTCTGAAATTGGTCCTAAATTAGATTTAACGTTTGGGCGCAGAAATTCTGTTTAGTGACTGACCTTTAATAATTTGACTTTTGCAAAAAAAAAAAAAATTGCCCTTTTAAATATAGTAATCGACTAAAAAGTATGTATATAGCAACAAACATTTAAAATTTTAGTATGACTTTTAATAGTTTCAACACTGATTTATTGACTAACTACGCTAAACTTAACATTAAATATCAAGAATTAGGGGCTGAAAACCAGGTTCTAATAAATGGTCCATGCTAATTGGTCATTCAAGTTGATCATTCAGGATAATGATACATCGTATTAGCAATGAATTATAACCCTAAATTAAGTAAATATCACCAAGGAAACCCCCTAATACTTTTAAGATTTCCGGCAGCACTCATGTTTATTATCCTTCAAAAATATGTTTAGTATACAAATTTGGATGTTAAAAAATTAAAGAAAAATAAAATTTTATATAAATTTCATTTTAATTAGCTCTATAACTGGTTTCATTTACTTTACCAACTATTATCATCAGTATCATCATCAGTATTATCAGTATCAGTATCAGTATAGCATGACCGAAATCCCTATATGCACGTATGGTTACACAAGATTTTATATAATAAAATCATATTAGAGGAATATACGTCATAAGGTAACACACGAAGGACAGCCCCGTTTGCTATGAAATTTCACCAGTTTTTTCTTTTGTCGTTATATAAATATATTGTAGAGACTGATCCAAGTAATCCGCATTCTGGCTAACATTTACTAGGTGTACCTTTTTACTAGTAAATTGTTATAAAATAACATAAGTACACAAATAACTCGGAATCATGTTACTTTTTCATGCTTTTGGCATTTAAAATTTCAACAGCCAGTTCACAATGGACATTAAAGAAATTATATATTTATTAGTTTACATTTACCAAAAAATTATTTGGTCAATTTTTGCCTCTAATATAGACAAAATGTTAGAAATCCCTTTTATTTCCTCTGAAGTTTCTTCCTCCTCCTCTTTTTCAGTTTTTTCATTATCATCAAAATCCTCTGGCATAAGTTTATCTTCACCTTCAAGTCATTCCAAAAACTTATTAATATTATTAAAAATCACTTTTTTATAGAATTCTTTGCAATAATTACATTTTCTATTATAACATATCAAATAGTATCTGTAGTTACAAATAAGAACCATTTCATCTTCTTCACTGAATAGATGTTTACAATGATCGCACATATTTGGTTGGAGTAAGTATGATGAACTATAAGCAGTTGGTAAGCATTATAAATCCATGTTTTCTCCTAAAGTAGCAAGATGATAAACTTTCAGTTTTTGTTTTTTTTTTTTTAACTTTGGATCATTCTTTCCACAATTATAGAATAAATCTTGAAAGTATTTTAAGAGAAAGAGACTAGTTTTCTTATCCAAAAGGTTAAGTGTGAATAAGGTATATGGATATCACCGTGTCTTATGATAATTATCTTTAAATGCTAAATTATGGATTATTAAATAATTAAAAATAAAATATGTAAAATTAAAGCAAACTTTGATTTGCCTAATAATAAAGAAAAGTGATCAATTTACTAATAACATAGGCTTGTTTTATTATATTGTCAACTGTTGTATTTGGTGATGTATTTGTCCTAATTCAACTGTGAGTATTCTCTACATAATATTCATTGAAGTATGGCAAATGCATTTGAATTATGTCAAAAAAAAGATGATCATTATCTTTCAATAAAACATATCAGACAAAAAAGCTAAAGGTATTTTATTGTAGTTTTTCCATTTCTACCATAATGTGAACGTCTAAATGCAAAAAACTGTTTTCACATATTCATCAAACAAATCTGTTCAAAATAAATTTGCATAGATATCAAGTGTTGTTAGCACTATATTATTAAGTAAATTGATTGTAGTTCAATACTTGAGATCCTTACACGTTTTTCCAAATTTTTCTATAATTTTGTCCCAAATTTTTACCCATCCATTTCGAGTAAGTTCTAAAATAAGGTTAATCCTCCATGGGCAAGACTTTTTTGCAAGCGTTTTACCGGAACCAAAAACAAAGTAAAATAATTTTTTGAAAAAGGAATTGTGCACTAAAAAAACATGTTCTCTACTGTTTAAGGATAAGTGTAGTGGACCCAAAATTGGTAAGAATAGTTCAATGTTTCATAGTAGTGGTTTCATATACAGAGCTTTTCTAACGAACAATTGGCCAGGCCAATCAGCAACAAGTAGCACTATGCAATTATCCAAATGTTATGTTTTATTATTGATAGATAAAATAAGTGTTATCACCTTAATATAGTCTTCAACTGAGTGTAATCCTTGCTCATTAAATCCAACTAACTTAAGATCTTCCATTGATTGGTCTTCTTTCTGTTGTTCTAGATTGTTATTATAGTTATGCATTATTAAAGCATCGATTCTATCAAGTTTATTAATTACTAAATGATTTTGTAAAACCCAATATAACTGTTGTTTGAAATATAGAATATTGAATATTCCAATATAATTATTAATAAGATGCCAACAGATTCTTGGCACTTCAATGTTTGCCAGATTATGGATAGATATGTTATTGTGTACAAGTAAAACAGATTGAGATTCTAAAATGGGTTTTGCTATGCATGTAGCAAAATGGTTTACACTAGATGTTGAAGTGGTGTTTGGCCTTCTAATTCTATGAATTGTGTAATAATCATCTATGTTGTAAACATAAAGTTGATTTTTCTAATTAAAAATAAAAATAAAAATAAATTTTATTTAAACATAATATTAATATTTAAATTATTTAAATTTAATTAATAAAAAGTACATGATTTGTAAAATGTTTTTCGATTTTTATTGAATATTGAGTCTAAACTTTTTTTTGAAAATTTTCTACAGTATTAGCACACACAGAATATCTGAGTTTTGACATTGTATCGACTGCATCCCATGTTGCACCCGAAGCCATCAGATACAAGCCAGCTTCTAACTTATGTTAATTGACAAATTTGTTTCATAAGCCTGCCATCATATAGCATAGACCAACAATAGACTTCTTTGTTTCATTTATACTATGGGCAGAACATTCTTTAGGAATAACTAAATTCATTATATATTTAAAAAAGTCCTCAAGTTGAGGATCTGCACTTTCAATAATATTTTCAAATTTCACAGGATCCAATTCAAGTTTGCAGATTCTTGGTGTTGTTGATGGTATAGTACTCTTGTTAATGCTTGAACTTTTAAAGTGAATGTTACATCTAATATAAAATAGTAAATTAAATAAAAAATTATATACATATTTTTTTTTTAAAAAAGACTGTTACACTACCTGAACAATTATCAGATTTGAATTTTTTTTTTTTCTGAATATTTTTTTTTTTTTTTTAAGAAATTTTCTTCGTTGACTACTATCAGCTTCTATAATTTTACAATAATAGGGATGACATAGTTGCCTTCCTATTTCAAGATACAGATACTTTTGCAGCATTTGGTTTTTATGGCATTTTTCAAATGCAAGCTTAGTAATTATATGGAATCTAACATTGGTATTTGTACAATCATTGACAAAACAAGGCCCAAAATTTTGGGTTTTCATTTACTAAAAAAAAAATAAAAAAAAATAAAAATTAATAATATTGTCCAAGTATTTTCTAGATAAATTATTGATTTTCTATCTTGACAGAACTTAACATGTAAAATGGCACAGCAAATAAAGCTTGACATGGTGAAATTTGACATGGCAAAACTTAACACGGTGAAACTTGGCACAACAAAAGTTGGCAGGTGAAAGTTGGCATGATAAAACTTTAATAGAAGCAAAACTTTAATCAAAAGTGAAACTTGACATAGCGGAACCCAGTACAAAAACTTTAAGTATAGTGAAACTTTGACCATGACAGGATTATTGAGAAATTTTGCTTAGTAAAACTTGAACCTTAACCATGCAAACTTTATATAAAAAGGTTTGATTATAGTGAAAACCCTTAATATTATAAAGATTAATGACTCAGTCATCTACTAATACCTATTACCACTCCAACAAAGTTAAACTTTACCACCTAGAACTTTTGCACGAAACTTTTTTTTTCTTTTTTTTTATTATTATTGTATTACAGTAATAAAATTAACTTTATATAGAATTGTAACTAGCCAATTAAATTTAATCAGATGAGATCTATAAATCACATTTTTTCAACCAATAAAATTGAACTTCAGTCATGCTTATCAGTATCAGTATATATATTAAAATAATTGAATTCTGCATGTTGGACGACCTTTGCATATTAGTGTAACAGTACTGCATATGCAAGCACCAATTATAATATATATTTTATATTACATATATACTTATGAACATAATACTTTTTTTAGTTGTTTGCATGATGTGTGTTCTTAAAGACCTTATTGGTAACTAATTATAAATTGGTAAACTAAAGTATTAAGATATTTGTGAAATTTAGATTTTTTTATGTAAATTATAATTACAGACATTATATCGACACTTTAAACAGTATCAAATTTTTTTTGGACTATCTACTTTTCTAACCATTTTCATCTTCATTGTTTATGTTTATTAGTTGCTTTTATACTTTTTATAACATAACAAATAGTATAAACATTATTATATAATTATTATTTTAATAAATTATTCTAATAAAAAGATATATACTGTTCACACTTAGAGCATTTTCAAGCATATTAATCAACAGGACAAAAAGCATCAAAAAATAAATTTTACTTAATAAAAAATATTTTAAGGATGTCAAATATGTTTAACATCGTAATGAATATTTAAATAAACATTATAATTTAATAAAGTTTATTATATTTTTATTAATCAAAAGACAATACATAAGTTTATTATTACAATTTATAAATATTTTATGGCAGGCCACCTTTTTTTGATCTCTGGCTTGGCAAAATTTACAATTAATTGCATTTTTAAAGAGATCGCACAAGCAACTTTATCAGTAACCTTATTATGCAACAACTGAATATCAACAAAATAAACATAGTGATAATAACATTTGGTAAAATATAAGTGTATTGCTCAAGCATCAATTGTAGTTCTTATTTTGATTGATTATAGTAAATGAGCATCGTTATGTTTTTTTTTTTTTTTTTTTATTTATATAATATTAGATAGGAAAAATAGTAATACATAGATATATTAATTGAATATAAATGTATAAATAAAATATTCCTAAACTACACTATTGTTGCTATATATATAATAACATCTAGTGTGATATTAACCTTTAATTTTCTGTTTTAGTTAAATCTACTATTGTAATCATTAACTACAGAGAAGGGTGAAAGGAACCCTTAAGATTATTTTAATTTAGTAAAAGCAGGTATATATAGTGAAATTTTAAGAAAGAGTTTTAAGAAT
>CAJVQA010001090.1:0-27626 GCA_910591915.1 Cetraspora pellucida | reverse complement strand
AGGTCGCACTTAGGTACCATTAGGGTGGCCAAGTGATGCTGGGCTTGGTAGTTAAGAATATTTATGTAATTGCAAATATAATTTCAAAATCTTAATAAAGCACTAGCATAACTGCTTAAGAAAAAAAAAAAAACAATAATAATACAAAAAGTTTTGCATTATTATTGTAAATTACTTCTTAAATTATATTTATATACCTAATTCCACAAATTCACCATTATGAAGTTTAAATAAGCAGAAACATATATATTATATTAATATTTAGATCTAGACATGCAAATATTAAACATTAAAATTGATAGTGACAATATTTAAGTTCAAGTTTAACTATTAATTTAGATCAAAATATGCAAATTAAACATTAAAATTAATAGATTTAAATAAACAGATATATAGATAATATTAAATCCAGATTTAAAGGTGCAAATATTAAATATTAAAATTAATGAAAACAATAACTTAAATAGGCTGGTATTATATAGAGATGGTTGAAAAAATAATTTGTATTAATTTAAATCAAGCAATGCTTATGATTCAAATAAAATTATGCAAGATTTAAACATATTAAATATTAAATGTTGCATGAGTTGCTGTCCTAGCATTATTAACATAAAAATTTTACTAGCCAATCAGATTTTAAGATCAGGTGCTACACAAAAGAAATACAAAAAAATCAAAAAATCAGTTATAACTTAGCAGTTTACCTATGAAACCACCTTCTGCATATTAACAAAAGTTTTTTTTGTGAAATTTTGCTATCAGAAAAAATCTTAAACTAAATTAATAACAAAACCTAACTCTAATCTAGCTGCAAAATTTTTTAGATTGGTAATGCTAAAACAAGATTAGATGCTACACAAAAGAATATAAAAAATTAAGACAACCCAAAAAATTGGTCATAACTCAACATTTTATCTATAAAACTGCCTTCTGCACATTAACAAAAAGTTTTCTTTGCGAAATCTTGCTATTAAAAAAAATCTTAAACTAAATTAATAGCAAAACCTAACTCTAATCTAACTGTGAAATTTTTTAGGTTGGTAATGCTAAAACAAGATTAGATGCTATACAAAAAAAACACAAAAAATCAAGACAAACTAAAAAATCAGTTATAACTCAATATTTTATCTATGAAACTGTCTTCTGCACATTAACAAAAACTTTTTTTATGAAATTTTGTTATCAGAAAATCTTCTTATCCTAAATTAATAGCAAACCTAACCCTATTTTAGCAGCAAAATTTTTTTAGAAAAACTTTTTAGGTTGGTAATGCTAGAACAGTTAATTTTAAAATAAGGTGTCATGCAAAAGAACTACAAAAAATCAAATCAAATTTAAAAAATTATTTATAATGCAACATTTTACTTATAAAGCTATCTGCATATTAACAAAAAGTTTTTTTTGTGAAATTTTAGTATTAGAAAACTTTTCCTAATCTAAATTAATAGTAAAATCTAACCCTAATCTAGCAGCAAAATTTTTTAATGGAATTTTTTAGGCTGATTTTATTATAACAGTTAATATAAAAATATTTTATAATCTGTAAGATATCTGATAAAATAATCTGTTGAATATTCTATTAGATATCCAATAAAATAATCTATTAGATACAGTCAGACCCTCCTAAATGCATATCTTCTCTTGAGCCCAACTTATATTACATCTATAGATTTTTACCTCTTTAAATGCAATACTTCTCTAAATGTATATTTTGCTAAATTTTTATATATGGTCCCATCACATTGCATTTAGAGAGGTCTAACTGTATTTGATAAAATAATCTATTGGATATCCAATAAAATAATCTATTGGATATCTGATAAAATAATCTATTGAATATCTGATATAAATATATTAGATAATCTATTAGATAATCTGTTAGATATCTAATATAAATATATCAGATAATTCAGTTAAATCTATTTGGATATTTGACTTAATAAGATAGATATCTAGATGTAGTAATGTGAATAAATAGATGGCAGATTAATCTGGGTTGAAACTTTAATTTGAACTTAGAATTTATAACTTAAAAGATAATAATCTAATTACTATACTAAAATATAATTTTTTATAAGTTTTTTTTATTAAAAAACTCTTTTTATAAATCCTTTTTATACAAAAATAACTAAAAATTTATCAGTAACAAAATTATTAATATCTGGTTATTTTATTAAGATAACCAACTTTAATGTCTTAAGTAAACTTGTTCAGCTCTTAATTATACATATATTCTAAAAGTTTTAAGTTTGTAACTTTTAAACTTACAGTTTAATACTACCAAAACAGACTTAGGCTTTCATCATTAAACTTTTAATTATTTCTTATAAAGTATTCTGTTAACCTGCTATATAGTTATAAGAAAAGTTATAAAGCACTCCCTTCTGATCAAAACAAGGCTAAACAGAAGCTTGTAGACCTAAAATTGACAGAATTATAATAGAAAACAACTTTAACTCTTCTGTAGTTTTTTTATAAAATTCTTTTGTTTTTACCTTCAAATTTTTTATCCAAAATGTTTTTATATAATATCAAATCACTTTTAAACTGGTTTTATTTAATTTCACATTGTGTAAATTAAATCTATTTAAAAAAGAAATATATTTGTTATAAATTTTCTTGTACTAACTTGCTAAAAATAAATCTTGCATTCAATTACACAATAGTTACTATAATATATAACTATTTATAAATTTGTATTCTATTAGTCATACTAGTCATATCAGCTATAAACTTGTACTACTTAGATTACACAAAGTTACATAAGCCATAGCAGCCACAGTAACCATAGTAGAACTCCTGCAAATACAAGTTATATCTTGCAATTAATTTTATATTATAATTAAACTTTTAAAAAAAATCTTTAATTAAAGATTACAAAAAAGTTTACTAAGTAAATTAAATTTAAACTTTTAAGTAAACCTATAACTTTATGTCTACATTTAGTACAGAAGTACCAGATATCTTAGATCTTAATTATTTTTTTAAGAATTATGCAAATTTTTATGGTATTGTTATTTATAAAAAAAATCTCAAACAAGTAAAAGTTATTTCAGACAAATACAGATCTACCAAATGTATTACTATAAAACTTAGAACTCATCTAGTAATTCACATTTTTCCTGCTCCTGTAACAACTACAATGGTTAAGTGTATATATGAATTATTTCACATCTAATTCATTACAAAAAACAATAAAATATACAAACTTAATATTTAAACTAACAAAACAACAACTAACAAACAAACTAATAAACTTTAACAAGCATTTAAGAAATCTATATTCAATATTCTACCATTCTTTATAGCTATTATTTATACATATACTTGTCCTAGATACCAAATCCCAATAAACTACAAAGTGCTAACAATAACTATATACTACAAAATAAATCTATTTTTTATCAAAATACAGCATATTATAATAACTGTTTAGCCAAAATTTACAAAAAAATTAGCTTAGCTAATCAACCCAAACCCCAACCTATTAAAAATTCAGAACAAGGTCCATCCTTATATTATAAACTTTCAACTCAACAACTTACTATTTCTTTACTTGACTAACATTCAAACAATTCTCTTGTTTTAGAACTCATACTTATTTTACCTAACTTAAAAGAAACAAATACTACTAATAATGATATAGATATTAATAGCTCTACTATATCATCAAAATCACAACAACAACAATCACAAACTTAACAAATATAACAATAATCTCTACATCAAGCTTTATTACTACCAAATCTTATAGTCAAGCAGCAAGACCTAAACTCAACCTATTATATGATTTTTTAGTAAACTTTTTAGTTATTGATGAAATACAAAACCATACAAAATTACAAATAAAGATATTCTAAAAACTCTTTAACTTTTTTAAAGAACATCTTTATAACTTCTATCTTAACAAAATTATTAAAAAAGCAGTTAAAAATTGAGATCTACTTAAAGCAAGCTTTTATTTATTAATTAGATGAATAGCTGATACTAGACCTTAATTTCTTATTAACTTAATTCAATAATACAATTTCGACATGATAAAACTACTATAATACTATTCTATATTTTTGAAAAAACATTTAAAAAACTTATTCTTATATTTATAACAGTTTTTTTTACTAAACTTAACTATCCAAAAATATATGCTTCTCTTGCTACTATTCTATCTATCCAAATATATAACCAAGTACAATTTTGTATTAACCTTGTCCAACTTTACCTATACCTTTCTGATAACTATCAAGCAATTAATTATATTAAATTTGCAAAAGATATCAAACTTAGATTCAAAAGATTTAATATAACATTTGAAGTCATTAAAGTTAACAAACAACATCAATTTCTTTTTATTAAAATAAACAACTAATTTAATATTAAACTTAATTTCAATTTTCCTAACACCTTATTCTTTCAAAAATATAATATATTATCTTTAAAAAATTTACTTGACCACTTCAATGAATGGTTTGAAAAAATCTTTTTTATATACAGTTATTAATTTTCTAATATAATTAACAAAACCAAAGTTCAAAATTATCTTAAGTATAAATTCAGATAACATTTTATCTTCTACTTAAAAAAACTCTTACCCACTACTATTGAGTTTAAAAAACCAACTAGTTTTTATGAAAGATGTAATGAAATCTTTAGATATGCCAACCATTATATACTTATTTGCACAAATCCCAAATATATTTTTTTTGAGCCAGTCACAACCAAAGACAAAGAAAAAGAATCTAATAAAAAAACAGAACCTGAAACTGAAAAAAAATCTAATAATACTTAAAAAACAAACTCTAAGCTATAACTTATATACAATTCAACCAAACTTATTAGAAATATATTTGACACATCATACAAAACTTATCCAAAGAAATTGAAGCTTGAAATAAATCTTTTCTTAATGCCTCAATATTCTATATTAAAGGAAAACATGAAGTCACATTTACTAAACAAATTCCTATTACAGTCTTAGATAAACTAGCAACAAAAGAAGAAGAGTATACCTGTTCTGCTAATTCTGTCAAAGCTAATCCAAAAAGACAAGCCTTCTACTTTTATTAATATCTAACTATTTATCAAAATACTGTTGCAGAAAATTACAATATTGACAAATAGACAAACAACAGGCTATTAACTTCCTTATACCTAAACTCATTGATACTGACTTTCTTATATGTGTTATTATATACTTTGACTGTACTTACAATAAATCTTCTAACTATTCAGCAATAACCAAATTTTACAAAAAAAAGCATTACCAGAAGCTAAAACTATTCTATATGAAAAATTTAACATTAAATTTGAAATATCTACAACTATTGCAAAGTTACTCTTTTTAGAAAAAGAAGAACAGGCACCTTTTTAATAAATTTGTCTTTTACAAAATTTATAAATGCAGTTGCCATCCTATTAAATGATACATCTATAGTAGTTAATAGGAAAAATGAAGTAAGTAGACAAACAGTAAAGCCTATTTACATGAAAAGCCAAGATTATGAAGGTCAGACCCAATGTATAAAGCAGACTATAGTACTTTGCACAGTTGTGAAAGCTGAGCATACAGTGATCAACTCTGTAGAAAACAATCTCAAAAGATTATTCTCAATATCTTTAAATTTTTATAATCTTTATATATGTTTTAACAAATTTCATCTTTATTACAACTTACTACTTTTTCCTTATGACCAAACTATTCAATCTCGCATACAACATATTAACAAATATAACTACAATAATATTGTCTCTAGTATTACTTTTTTGTTAGCAATACCTATCATGAAACCTATATATACTTTTCAAATAACTTTTTTTTTATCTAATTATACTGTTATTTTTTCTTATCTTTTTTCTATCTTTTATAACTTTTCTCTTAAATTAAATCTCTTTAATTCTACTTACATTCTTCCTAACTTATTTCTTAATAGTCATACTGCACAACAAGTATCTACATCTACATAACCTTTATATAACCTTCATTTAAACATTTGTATACACAATATTAAAGATTATAATATAGTAACTAAAAGAGAAGCTTGGCAAAATTATTGTTTTCACAATAATATTTATGTTTTTTGTATTACTAAAACCCAAATTACTAACAACACTAACCTTCAATTTTACAATAACAACCTATACACTTACTTCTGAGCCAACTTAGAAAGCTCAGTAGAAAGTGCTACTATTATGATTCAAAAGCACTTACAACTATATGTATACAATTGCCAAATACATCCTAATAGAGCAATTGCTTTAAATCTTTTTTTTAAAAACAAATTAAACTCTGAATTATAGCTGTCTATCTCTTTTTTACTAATATGCAAAGACATAACAACATACAAAAGACTGTTATTACATAGATTTAACAAGTCTTACAACACAATTTTCACTTAATAATACTTAAAAACTTTAATATACATAATGATGTCTATAGCTTATTAATTATTTACACCAAGAGGTGTGGTGACTTAGTGAAGTGGATAAGTTATCAACCCCCCAAGTGGTAGGTTGGGAGTTCAAAACCTACTGACGGTGAAAATTTGGAAAACCACCTATGTTACATCAGTATATATGGGCATCTGTGCAATGTTGGAGTTATACAGAGGAATGCAAACCAGCATTGGGTGGTGCAAACACAAGATAAGTCTTTGAAACTGGTAATATGGCAATGGCTATCTATCGATCAGTTGGGATCAGTATCTGTAACATGGTCATACCAGATAACTGGCAGGTCATAGGGCATCTGTGGCTATATAAATCTGTGAACTGGAATAACCGAAGCCCACTTGGAAAGACCCGAGTAGAGAGGTAACACAGATCTTCAACAGTACTACTGTAAAGGCTAGACCTAGGAAACAGATACCAATGTGGAAGAAATCGGACGAGCAAGAACCTCGGTGAGGGGTACCACCAACCAGGCTGTCGGAAGACTCGAACTAGAGGAAAAGGACCTTGAAGGGCAGACCTTGGGGTATCAGGGACAGGTCACAGTTTTATCGGGCTATCTGGATTGGGAGTTTAAAGTCAAAAACAGGGGTATACTAAAGTACTAGGGATATGCTGTAAAGTCAGTACTGGGGTCTAGGTGAACTCTGCAAGGGCAAGCCCTGTTAGCAAAGATTAAATATGGGTAGTTAGTTAGCAGGGGGGCCTCCTGGAGCCCTATAGTCAGGTGACATACTCTGAAATGTATAACGGCCTGACAGACATACAGACAAGAAGGTCAAGGTTAGGTTAGACAGCATCTAATTAGGTGTACAGGAGCTTGTGCTGCTATCTGCTAGTGTAGTATAGGGGTAATCTTGTACAAGTTATGTAATTATAATTGAATTCACAATAAAGGCAGTATCCACCATAACTAAAAGGCCTTAGTGTAAATAAAAAAAAAAAAAAAAAAAAAAATTATTTACACCACTCTAATATGTTTGATCTTGGTGCATATGTTGACAACAAGCATTCTACATAGTTAAATAATACTAGTCACAGTTACATTGACTATATTTGGACTGATTCATTCAACATTTAATTTTTTCTCTTATACAAACTTAATGATAACAATACCTCAATGCTCTATTCTTATATCTATCTGAACTTTCACTAATGCATATAGCAAACTCTTATATTATCATACTGGCATTAGTCACAGAATCTACAACTATAAAACTATGTTGACTTATAAATAGATAGAATTTTCTAATCTTCTATCTCACAATTTCAGTTTTTACAATACATTACTTAATAGCAATACTAATAAAAGCATTAAAACCACCTAACATAAAATTAAATATTCAATAATTAATATTGCAATACACTCTATTCCTAACAAAAAAACCTATAAATGTAGTTACAACTATCAAAATTCCTCTTACTCTACCTTATTTTTTTATTTTTTTTTCCTTCACTTGAGCAGTCTTGCTGGTTACCTTTATTATATATTTTTGTATTATATATATACAAATTAGTTCATAAATTCTGGTTCAACATTCTGCAAGTGCTTTTATGAGTCTCTACAAGTGATTTGCCTACACTAACTGTCTAATTTCAAAAGAAATTAGAGTACATCAAGGGCTGCATCTGACCACTACTCTACAATAGAATATTGTCAATCTAATAACATCTTCTTGCAAAAAAGTGAACAAAAACAAAAAAACTTATATAAAAAACACAGAGGTATAAGGGAAATAATAAAAGATACAAATGCAAAAAATAAAAAAGAAAAGAAGAAATGAGAAAAAAAGAAAAGATATATGTGACTCTCACTATATGACTATTAGATAGTCACAATTATAAGCCTGTCTCAGGTTTTTAAAAATTATAAACTATACTAAATAGAAATAACTCTACTATTTTTCTATCTACTAGAATATTTAACAAAAACTATGTAGAATAAAACTTCAACTTAAATATAGAAAGTTGGCATAGGGTACTGATTAGTCTGAAGACAGTATTTTATAAGGTTTTAGCAATTTGAGGCATATGTATAAGTCATATTTGTATTGCTGTACTGTTTACACAATTCCAATTAGAAAGTAAATACTGCTGACTGTTTTGATGTTTTATGTATTGATCTTTTGAGAAGAGTAAACTAAATCACCTACTTTTTACAAAATTTTTCTCAAAAAAATAAAAAGGTATAAAGTAAACCAAACTTTAGCTTTTGTAAATGCTTAACTCTTTTGAGAGTTTCTTGTAAGTTTTACAATTGTATAGAAATAATATATCCAACACTGTTGTTTACTTTATGAGAGACTTTTAGCTTTTACCAACTACTTCTTTTATGGTTCCAAAATTCTTTTAAACTATCATCATAAAGTAATAGCTTTTTTTTCAACTCTATTTCAATGCCTACTATGCATGTCCAGTGCTCCAGAGAAGTTTTCATAAAGTTTAATATATTAACTATATTATTTTTCTATAGTTTGGCATTTTGGAAAGTTTAGTTCAGATGATTGTTAGAAAAAGTTAGTTGGCACTCTACGTTATTTTATACATTATTTAAAGAGCTTAAACATTTAATAAAAATTATCAAAAACACTTACAATAATTTCAACATAAATATAATAAACTTAAAATTACAACTATTAATAACAGATTCTATTGTAATCTTTAAACTCTTGATCTAGATGACTACTCTCAAATTTATATATTGATTCAACATATACAAGATATTTGAAAACAACTATATTATGCTCATCATACAGAAAACTTATTACTATTTTGTTACAAATCCAACAAGCAACTAAAAAAAGATATAAAACACTTTTAACATATTCTAAACAAGCTATTAATAGCATCCTTAATTAATACAAAGCTCCTATTTATTTTTTCAATATTAAACTTTCTGACCAACTTATTACAGATTCAAAACTTATAAAACAGCATATACAATCTTATTTTTATAACTGAACTGCATATCAACCAATTGACCAAGTACTGTTTGATAGCTTTTGGCATACATATTATCAATTACAATTATATATCAATACCCAATAGTACAATTCTCTTAACTCTTTTATTACAAAAGAAGAAGTTCTTCAAATCTTATCAAAACTTCCTAATAAAAAAGCCTCTAAACCTACAGGTATCAGCTATAAAATACTTATACTTGTATTAAAGCTATTACAACTTTATTCAACTGTTGCTTTAACTTAAGCCAAATTTTCAAATAATAGAAACACAGTAGAATTTATTTGATTTCAAAACATAATACATTTAATAATGATTTAAGTCTCTCTCATCTTATTAGTCTTATTGAACATATTCAAAAAGTTTATACAAAAATTATTACTACTAGAATCAGTAACATGTTTTCTTAACATCTAATACTTTCATCATACAATTATATGGCTTTACCTAACAACAGCACATCTATACCAATTCATATACTTAATACCTTTACTAAAGATGCATCATGTAACAACAAACTAATTTGGCTTTTATCTTAAGATATGAATAAAGTATACAACTCAGTTAATCTTACTCTTCTTCAAAAATCTTTACAACATCTTGTTTTTTTTCATTCTATAATAAATACATTACTAACATTTTTTATAATTAACAAAATTAAGTTATTACAAATTTTGAACTTATTCCATTATACTCTGTATACTATAGCATTAATTAGAGTGAAACTATTACTCTTTTTCTATAGAAAATCTATTATGATTTACTTATTTTATATATTTATAACAACTTCAAAGGTTATACTATACAAGTTTCTTGGCCAACTAATCTAAAACATTAAACATATAATAAGCTTAGCTTATACTGCTCAGTTCTTGCCTATATGGATAATACTTTTTGATTGCATTCTTATAACAAGAACTATTACAAATTTTTTTTATAACTAAATTATTCTTTAATAAAGCTAATATGTAAATAAACTTTTCTAAATCTGTACTTATAACTAATAACAAACAAACTATATCTTTATCATATAAAACAACTATCGCCTTAACCTTTATTTACTAAATAAACTATTTAAAATTTCTTGAATATTGGTTTATACTTAATAACAAACAAGTTAAACAAACCAAACTTATTATTACAGAATCATCATATCTTGTTAAAATTGCAAGTATCAAACAAATTACTAATATACATGCATATTATATGAACTGCTATCAATAGAAATCAAGCAGATCTATATTTAAAAAAAAATCAATACCTTAACTTTCACAGCTTATATATTGTTTAATTTTAAGCTATCTTGATAATTTAATATTCAGATTAAAAAAAGTATTTGGTTCAAAACTCTTTCTGCAAATCTATTACACAAAAATTAAAATAAAATTCATCTATCTAAAAACTCTTATAACTATTTATTTTATTAAGACAACCTGCTCTGGGCTCTTAAGTAAACTTGTTCAACTCATTAGTTTATATATATTTTGCAAATATTAAGCTTTAATAATTTAAACTCATCGAGAAAACTGTACTAACAGCCTTTGGTCTCCAGTTTATAACTTTTAATTATCTCGCAGTTTCTACTGCCTTAACCTGTTCTATACCCTTAATTAAAGTTGTAATATACAATCACCCAGTTAAAACAAGCTCTAAATGAAGATTTTTAACCTAATATTGGTCAAACTACAACTAAATTTAATATTTACTATCTTACAAAACTTTTTTTCTACTTTTTGTCCTTACTTTATTCTCTTTTTCTCTTACATGTTTTTCATGTAACTATATAATTATTTCCAAATCCATATCTTATTTATTTATATCAATATCTGTAACCAACCTACTTATAGATATTCATTCAACACAATCTATTATTATTATATTTGGTTTCTATCTATATTATACAGTAATTTGTATTACAAATTACAGTTGTGTCCAGTATCTGAATCACAATAATGACCCTAACCATTTTAGTTACACTCTAGTATATCTCAGTGACACTTCTACAATACAACCCTTATTTTTATTTACTACTCTTGCAAAATTAACACTTACAACCATATTTGTTATTTAACAAAATTCTCTAAGTCTTAATTCTTTTTTTCTTTATTTCTATCTAATCTGCAAATATTGCAAAATGTCTACATTAACTCATCAAGAGCCTGATACTGCAGACCTTAATTACTTCTACTAAAACTTTTCTGACAGTTTTGAAATTACTCTTTATAAAGAAGAACAAGGCAACAAAGCTTGTCCAATTCCTCCTAAAATCTAACCAGCCTTCTGATTAACAAAAAATTTTAGATCACATAAGATTATATATTTTTTTCAAATTTCTTCCTCTACCTCTGTGATTACTTGCCTTTGTAACAAATATCACACCAAATTTATCTCACCTACCAATACCAACTACACTCAAGCTACTGACTTTATTACTGCTCACATCAATAGCAACTTCAAAAAACTTAACAAAATAAGTCAAAATCTTATATTTAATATTTCTTCTTCTATCAACAGTGTTTTTCCATCTCTTACACCTAACATACACTACCATACCTGTCCAAAATACTCTGTTCCAATTGGTTGTATCAAGAGAAATAAGCATCATTATCTCATCAAAAAATATGTTACTAAAAATAATAAAGTCTATCATTTTACCTATATGACTGTCTCATCTTAGCATGAAGCTAGTTCATCCTAAACCAAGAAAATCTTACTTAAACTTTTTAAAATATTTTAATAAAATCTAACCAAACCACTAATCTCAATACCAATTTTTCTAACCAAACTTCTTCTATTACTTCTAATCTTATTAACTCTTTCTTTACTACAACTATCTATACTAATCTTATTTCTAACCACCTCCTATTACTAACATTCTTGACAACTCTAACTTAAATCTTAATAACTCTAGTAATATTAATCAACCTGACAGTATCTCAAACAAACCTCCTCTCCAAACCTACTCTAGTGTGGTCAAACCAAAATCCAACCCCACATATGACTGACTTGCAAATTTTCCAATTATTGAAGAAATGCAATCTAACAAAAAACTACAGACTATATTTTCTCTTTAACTCTTTACCTTTTTCAAAAAATTTCTCTATAACTTTTATTCTGGTAAAAAAATTAAAGCAACTACCTCTATCTAACCTGCATTCAAGTTCTTATTCTATTATATTATTTGTATCATGGCTAGACAATGACCAGAATTCTTAACTGATCTTATTTACAATAGCAATCCCAATATTGACAAAAATACTACTATCTTATTTAATTTACTTGAATCTATTCTTAAAAACTTATTACTTAAATTTACAACTGTCCTTTTCACAAAACTCAATTATCTTGAAATCTTTGCCTTACCAGTTACTATTTCTCCATATACTGCTCACAATTATCTTCAATTCTGCCTTAATCTTGCATAACTTCATCTTTTCTTATCTAACAATTATCAATTAATTGACTACCAAAAATTTGCCAAAGATTTAAAGCTTAGACCTAAAAGAATTCAAAATTGAATCTTTTACTCAAACTACTGACCTTGACCAAAAATACCTTACCATTTAATCAGATACTAGATTTAATATCAAGCTCTTTTTCAATGTACTAAAAACACTGTTTCTTAAAAGATTCTGCATTCTCTCTCTAAAGAACTCTCTTGATTACTCCAATTCTTGGTTTGAAACCTACTACCCTTCTTATAGTTAATAATTTTCTTCTACTATTGACAAAGAAAAAGTTAAAACTTTTCTCTGAATTTAATTCCATTAGCACTTTATCCTTCAACTTTCCAAGCACCTTTCTGAATTCTACATATTCCAAAAACCTAATTCACTTCATGAGTAATATGAGAAAACATCTTATATTCAAATTTTCATTGTCTCACTTGTGACAACAAATCATGTCAATATCTCAATAACAAAAAATTTCATGATAGCACTAAACTCTTCAATGACATACTTACCAAATCTCACTTATCATTCCCACCTAAAGAGGATGAAACATAGATTCATTCTACTTTCAACACTATACTATTTCACAAAAACAAAGAACATGCTGCCTCACTTGACCAACCTATTCCCACCAAAGCTCTAGACAAGTTGGCTGACCAAGCTGAAAACTTTGTTTGCAAACAAAACAAAATTAAAACTAATTCTAAATGTTGCAATTACTACTTCTACTGCTACCTTTCACTATATTACCAAACTGCAGCAGAAAATTACAACATACAGTCTCTTTCCAAGAAGGAGGCAATTAACTTATTAACAAAAAACATTATTGATACTAAATTCCTTGCCCAAATCATCACCTATTTTGATGTTGTCAAAAATTAAAAATCTACCTATTTACAAATTGTCAAATATTTCAATAATATTGCCTATTCTGCAGCTAAAAAATTTTTAGCAAAATAATTCAATCTTGACTTCCAACCAGTCTCCATCCTTGACTCTCTCTTTCTATAATCTTCTTTTTAAGTTTTTTGTCTTCTATAACTAACATTAAAGCAGTCACCACCTTATTAAAAGAAACAACTACTATAGTTAATAAGAAAAATGAAAGAAATAGGCAGGTGGACAAGCCTATTTATGTAGAAGGCCAGGATAATGATGGTCAGACCCAACATACAGAGCAGACTATGGTACCTTGTACAGCTGTAAAAGCTGAGCATGTGGTGATCAACCCTATAAAAAACAATTTTGAAAGATCATTTATAACATCTTTAATCTCCTATGATCTTCATATATGCTTTAATAAATTCCTTCTTTATTATCATTTATCACTTCTCTCTTATAATCAAACTATCCAAACCCTAATTCAACATATTGACAAATATAATAACAACAAAACTGTATCTAGTATTACATTTTCTATTAATTCATCTTACAATAAAATCCACATATATCTTTCTAATGACACTCTTTTACCAGATTATACTGTTATTGTCTCATATATTCTTTCTATATTCTATAATCTTCCTCTCAGATCTAACTCCTTTAATCCTATTTCTATCTTATCTGACTTATTTTTTGATAACTATTCTTCAACCTTTAATTGTAATTCTTCCTCACCTTTATTTAATCCAACTCCACACTATTTCAATTTAACTATTGCTACACACAATGTTAGAGGCTTCAATGAACCTACTAAAAGAGAAGCATAACAAGACTACTGCCTTAACCACAACATATCAATTACAAGCATTACAAAAACTAAAATCTCTAATAAAACTAACCTCTTCTTTTGCAATAACTACTTTTTTACCTACTATTGGTCTAACTCTTCTACTTCTATTGAAGGCACTGCTATTATGATCCACAACAATCTTAAACCTCACATCTATAGTATTCATACTCATCTTGGAGGTGCTATTGCACTTGATATTTTCTTTCAAAGTAATATCAAGCTCCACATCATCTCAGTTTATCTGTCATCAACTGATATCACTACTTATAACCAAACTCAAAATACTGTCATTATCTGGATTCAACAAGCCTCTCAACTTCACATTCACCCTATTATTCTTGGTAATTTTAATATACAAGACAATACACATAGCTTCTCATCTAAGTACAAACTTATTAATTTCCTTAATAACACCAATATGTATAATATTGAAGCCCATCTTAACAATAAACATTCTATCTGGTCTAACAATACTAGCAGTAGTTGTATTGACTATATTTGGACTAACCAATTCAATATACAATTTTTTCTCTCTTACAGTCTTGATAACAGCCAAACTCCAACTTCTAGTGATCATTTAATTCTTACTTCCACATGGACATTTTTATATGGCTATAGCAAACCTTTATGTAAATATACCAGTATCAGTCAACACATCTTTAACTATAATGTAATGTCTGCAGAGAACTGGGAATTTTTTGTAGACATCCTATTCCAACAACTCCTACTGCACAAAACTCCTATTAACAATGAAACTAATGAAAGCATTGAAACAATTTGGCACAAAATTCAATGCTTTATTATCTACTCTGCTACTCACATTATTTCTAGTAAAGTTTCTTGCAAATGTAGCTACAATCATCAATACTCATCTCACAGTACCCTATTACATTTATCTCTTAAAAAACTTGGTCACATTATTAAACTTGTTAAAAAACTCATCCAATATTCTAATATTATTAAAATTAATCAAAATATCTTCTAAATTAACAAACAGTCATAATGTGACCTTCAACTATTTAACTCCACCAATCCATCTTGTATTCAACTATGGCTTCAACATGCTTACTTTATCTGAAAACAACTTTTTTATACTCATCACCTTGAAAACTCTCTTCTATTTCGACAACAAATCAACAAAACTACTGACAAAAGATGTGTTACTTTTACAATACATCCTACACAAACTATCAATAGCATCCTTAACTGCTATCATTAACCTGTTCATTTTTCTAATATAAAATTGTCTAATGAGCTTATAACTGATCTACTACTCATTAAACAGTTCAATCACATTTTTATGACTGAACTGTATTTAGACCTATTAATAAAACTCTTTTTGATAATTTTTGGCAACAATACTATCTTATACTCTCTTATATCAATCCAACCTGGTACCAATCTCTGAACTCCTTTATTACAAATAAAAAACTCTCTCAAACTTTCTCTCAGCTTTCTAATAACAAAACCTATAGTCCTACAGATATTAGTTATAAAATGCTCAAACATATCAGCTCTGAATGCACTTCTGCTATTACTAGTCTTTTTAATCGTTGCCTTCTTGAAAATAGAATTTCTAAGCAATGAAAACATAGCAGAATTTATTCTATTCCTAAATGTAACTTCTTTGATAGTGACCTTAATTTTACTCAACCTATTAGTCTTGTTGAACATATTTGCAGACTATATACCAAAATTCTCACAAACAGACTAAGCACTATATTTTTTTCTAATCCTATTCTTTTACCTTTTAATTATGTTGCACTTTCTAAAAATAACATTTCAATTCCTATTCACATCTTTAATAATCTTACTGAAGATGCTACTTGCAATTATAAAGACATTTGGCTACTTTTACAAGATATAAATAAAGCATATGACTTTGTTAACTTTACTCTTTTCAAACATTCACTTTCTTATCTGGCACTCTCTTTATTTATTATTAATATCCTTTCTGATCTTTTGACTAATTGTCACAACCAAGTTATTACTAATCTTGGCCTTACTCTCTTATATTCTATTCACAATAGTATTAACCAAAATGAAACCATTATTCCTTTATTATAGCACATATATTATAATTTACTTATCTCATATATACATGCACAAGTACCTGGTTATATCTTACAATCCTCTTGGGCTACCAATCTTAAACTTCAAACATTTAACTTATTACAAAAACAATGCTCTGTTTTGGTATATATAGATGATATTCTTTGGGTTATTTTATTACAAACTGAGCTTTTCAACATATTATCCATAGCTGAATCATTTTATACTATAGTTAACATTCAAGTTAATCTTACAAAATCTAAACTGGTTACCAATAACCTTCCATCTTACTACATCTTTATCTTCTATAATAATCATCATCTTCTACTATATTCTTCTAAACAACTCTTTAAATTTTTAGATTATTGATTTACCTTGAACAATAGGCAATCTAAACAAACAAAACTGCTTATTGCTGAATCTTCTTAACTCATTTAAATTGCTAAAACCAAACATATTACTGACTCACATTTCTGTTATATTATTAATACAGTTATTATTCCTACTTTCAAATATTATCTTTAAAACATTGTAGTTAGTCAGTCTATCTACAATAAAATCTTTATTTAGCATATTGGGTTTGTTAAACTTAAAGCCAAAGTTTGCTATACAATACCCTTTAGTACTTTTTTACATCTCTAAATTTACTAAATCAAACATATCTGAGACATCTAACTGCAACACCATATTTCTAATCTCTTTAAACAACTTAATAATCCTGACCTATTAGGCACATCAACTCATATCTGAATTTAACAGTTACAAAACAACCTCTGGTCTTCTACCAATATCTTCTTGCATTTCAATTCTATTATTGATAGTTCCAGCTATCTAACTACAAACTTTAAAATTATTCAACTTATTAAGCATATTGGCTAAATATTTTCTACTAATCCAACTTATAATATTCCATTTACCCTAAATAATAGAGTTATCTTTCTTGAATCTCTTCTTTTCTTCTATTCCAAATATTCCATTTTCAAAAAACAACTTAGATATTACAAATTACTTTTTCTTAACCAACTTACTACATATGATAATTTATACTTATTATACTAAAAACATATTTCTCCTAGATTAAATAAGCTTCCTAAAGGCATTGTACCTCAATGATTCACTATTCTTAAAGACATTACAACAAGCCATTCTTATCAACATACTCTATATGATCACTTTAATCTATCTCAAACAAACTACTTTTCTTATATTACTGGTTACTTTAGCTCTAATACCAAACCTTGGCTACTTACTGTTCTTAATAACTAAATAATTATTGGCAAGGCCAAAAGACATAATACTTCTACAGACCTTACTTTTATTACTCACTAGCACTGCTCATATCAGTTTCAGTTATTAAATCTATATCCTATTTCTTTCTTTATTACTATATTATGTTTCAGATGTTATCTTAATTCTAATACAATTGCCAATAAATGCACTATTTTTATTTTTACAAACCTGGTTACAAAACTATTCTGCTGTATTAACACTGACAAAACTCTTAACTTATATGCCAATTTCTTTGATATTGCATACTCTGTAGCTATTTGACATCCTTTATATATTCCATCCTCTCCTTTACTAATAATCAATTCACAATGATTACTAGATATTTATTAGTCTAATCAACTTACTGATAGCTTACAGTCTATTGTTAATTTCAATCATAACCTAACTACTATTTCATTTTATACTGATGATTCTGTTATCAAGCTTGATACCCCTCAATGCTCTATAAGTATAGATTAGGTTCAAGTTGATAATTCTGCAAGTATTCACACATTTTAGATACAAGTTAAACTCTGGCTATGCTCTTTTAAAGTTGAAATCCTTGCTATTTTTTTAGCAATTATAACTGCTCCTAGAAACTGTTTTGTTTATATCTTTATAGACTTACAATCTGTTATCTTCAAATATTATAATATCTGCTTATTAGCATCCAAACTCTTTTATACTTATATTTTATACTTCTCTATTTGGCAAACTTTTATCAACTTCATTAATTTATACAACATTCAGCTTACTTTTTACAATATTACTGTATACCAAAATGACCTATTTAATAATTTTGCTGACCAACTTACTCATAGTTACCAAATACTAATCTTTTTAATATTTTTAATTAATAATCCTTACAATCCTGTCTATACTCTATTTATTGACCAATTTCTTATTGAGATTCCCATTTGATACTGTATTTGTACTATCTGTCAAGCTTACATTATATCATTTTGGACATTCCAACATTATTTTCAACAATGGTCTACTATTGTCTCTAATATTAACTAAAAAGCCACTTGGCTTTATATTAATAATAATCAAAAGGTTTTTAATTTTGTTTATAGTTTTTATTCCTCTACTCTAAAAACCTTCTGTATTAAAATTCTCTTAGATAAATTACCTGTTCTTTACACTCTTCACAAATATAACTTCTCTCACTTTTTTTTCTGTCACTAATGCAATCAAACTAGCTCTTTATTACACTGGACTCTTTGTTCTTCTACCCAAACAATTTATCACTTAATCTTTAATTCTTTTAATTGCATCTTAAATACTACTGCTCTTGACATGTTCTTCAATCTTGTTTCTAATTTACATCAAAAAATTCTCACACTCAATAGTTTAAATTGCATAACTCTTTACACATGCTATTTCTTATTTTTATTCTATCTGGATTAGTTCTCATTGACCTTATTTTTATTATTTATAATATTTCTATTTCTTATTATATAGCTATATTATTTTTTATTAAATTTCTTCTTCATTTAAACCAACAAATATACAAACAAATATGAATTTCATATTACATCTCATATTCTGCATAGTCTCAAAACACACTTATTACAAATTTAAATTATAGTTCTTTTTCTAGTCTATTCTCTATCTCAATACCTCAAATTATTATCAAAATTGACCTTTGGACTATCCAATGGATTAAATATCATACTCCTCTCTCTTATATTATTACTAATACCCAAATCTAGATGAGCCTTGGTCACTCTTGTAGGTTTAGATCACAGATTATATATCTGAGTCTTTATTCTTCATATGTAATTTAAAAGCAAACTTTTCTTTGTAAAAACTTTAATTGAATTTTAATAAAGTTAAAGACATGACCTTACCATTAATATTAAAAAAAAAAAAAAATTTCTAATAAAAAAAATCTTGCTATTGTTTTTTTTTTTTTAAAAAAAAAAAAGTCTATTCTTTATTTCTTTTATTAATTAGTTAATTATACATATATGTAAAATATATGATGAAAAAACTATACTAGAGGAGATAAAGGTAAAAGCTACTTTATTCTTGATTTATTCTTTACTAGAATGGTCAGTAAACTTTTAGTCTTTAATAAGCTGATGAAAAGAAGATTGTTTATGCATAATATAGGGTTGTATCTTTTTATTTAATATAGAATATGAGATTGGTATAGTATTAATTAAAGTTGATAGTTGTACTAGAGGTAAAATTAAGATAGTCAGTTTATATTGTATTGCTCTAAAAATAAGTCAGATATTTTTGTATATTACATATCTTCTCCTAATCCTAAAAGCACTTTTATATAATCAGAAACTCAATATTATTCTAGATCAAAATATAAAAATTAAAGAAGTTATAAGTATAATTTTTTTATTAGACCTAGCACTGCAATGCTTTTTATACAATTATTTCATTCCAAAACTTCTTAGCAAACTATGTAAATACTTTCTAAAAACTACTTTAAAATTTATATATCAAATTACAAACTAACTGCTATAGTTTTACCAATAATGAATTTCAGGCTGATATATATTACAAAACAACATCGATTTGGTTTTCACATTAAAATATATTTCTTTTTGAGAAAAACTACTAGCTTTAAATACTGATCTATTTCTCCTCAACAATCAAGAATTTCAAGATCAAATTGTTATCTAAAGAACTTCCAATTTATCTACTATTGCATTAGATAAATGACAAAAAATATCCAAACTACTTATGTTCAAGATGCTGTAGTGTCTCTAAGGACATTGTTCATTTATTAATTTGCATTCAGAATCACATATGGTTTTTAACTCTAATTAGACAAACAGTATACAAAACCTTACAAAAATTGAAAATACCATGTTTGCATCTAGATATTTTCATCAAAACATTTATTACTATACATATAACCAAACAAATACTACTAGAACTTATTACTAGAGACACATTAGCATCTTTTGATATAAATAATCACAAATAAAAATATGCTCTACTAATACATCATAATATTATTACTGCAATATACAAAACAATTTGGCTTGTTTTTAGGAAGTCAAATCATGATTCAATTCTTTCAACTTCTGCTCCAATACAGGCTTTGATATTATACAAAACTAAGCTATTGGCTCCATCTTTTATAAAAAGAAAACTAATTAAATATATAAACAATGGACAATCTTCTCAATACATTTTCTCAAAGACTAGAGGTTTAGTAATCATTCTAGCAAAAAATAGGTTGAGAGTAAAGTAGCTCTTATCCCCATCTCTCCTAATATAGGTTTTTCACATGTATCTGTTTTATATATGTACAATTGACTATAAATAAAAGAGATAGAGAATAGATCTCTCTTTAAAAAAAAATAAAAAATAAAATAATATAATTTTGTACTATATAAATAAATATAAAAATGTAATTTTTTTGTTAATTTTTTATCTTACACAATGTTAATACTTAATAATAATTAAAAAAAAAACAAAAAAATCAAACAATATTTATTAAATAAATTCAAATATTGTTTTATTTTAAAAAAATATATTTAAGAATTATAGATCAGACTTATAATATTAGTTATTTTATAAACTTAAATATCAAAAAAAAATTAACAAACTGCTTATTTGAAGATTTAAAAAGAGTTGATTTTTTAATTTTATTAAATAAACTAATCCAAAGAAGAATAGTAAATTTCATTATCTTTCATTATTGCTTTATTGTTATTAGAATAAGAATATATTTTAAAATAAAGAAATATAAAAATTTCAATAGTAACTATTTGTTATATACTTTGTAATTATAGTTTGATGTTAATAATTAAGAAAAAAAATCATATCTAAATAATAATTATCAAAAATAATATCTTAAATTTGCAAAAAAAATATCAAAATTGGATTATTGAAGGCTGATCTAAGGTAATTTGATTTGATAAAATATAATTTCAAATTTCTAAATCAAATAACAAGCAATACTAATAAAGTATTATAAAGAATTATTAAATTACTTTTATGTTAAACTTATAGTAAAATTTGAAGATAACTTAGTTATGATTTAGGATTGTTTTTTCTCTTGTAATGTTGGTAACTATTGCAAAATAGATGACATGATGAATGACAAGTTATACTGACAAATATATAGTAAAAATTTGATGTAAACTATTAGAAATCATAATTTTGATGTTGAGAATGTCATGTTCTAACAAGATAATGCATTTTGTTATATACACTGGTTCAAAATTTTTAATATAAAAGACCAATATATGTTAACTAGTTAGCCTATGAACAAAAACTAAACATCTCAAAAAATTTTTATAAATTTCAGCATCATCCCTGACATCTTATTGGTGATGTCACTTATACTGCAAGAGATCCACTTTAATATTAATTTTAATTATTTTAAATTCTTGCTCATTAAGCTTAAATAACATTTGGGTGATGCCAAACTTTGATCATATAAAATTATATGATCAAAATCTGGTTCTCTTTTGGCGTCACCCATTTAAATTAACTGTGCTCATACCTCATGCAAAGATTATTTATATAAGAGGACAATGTACTGCACATTTTAATGACATTTCATTATAACTACTTTTATAACGGTACTTTGTTTTCAATTTATTTGTAAATAAATTATTCCGCGATTATTTATATTTATATTTAATGAATAATTTCAATTAAGCCTTAAATTCATAACAAAATAACCTATATAATCTATAAACTCAAAGAAATCAAAAATACATTCTTGATACATAAAATTACAAAGTCTATTATAAATGATAAGTAAATGCTTTTTTTTTTCTTTTTTTAGTTTAACTAAATAAATGGAAGTTATCTAAATTACTATATTCGCCAATAGTGGCTCAAGTAGTGTACAAATTTCATTAGTTACAGCTTCATTTGTTGTACGGACAGTCAGTCGATACATCTAAACGTGATAAAAATTCATAAATTAGTTAAATGAGTGCTGTAGTTTACGTATTAATAATACGTACCTGAGCTTCAATATTAGGTTCTAATCGCATAAGACAGCCAAACATTCCACCTCCAGATGTATGTAAAACGCTGGCACCAACAATGTTTGTAGGATTTGGATCTACTTCTTCTAATATCTCAAATTTAAAACCTAAAATTATAGTTCGTGCACCTGAAAGATTTATTGGAGCACTTGAATGAAAAACGACTTGTTTTTCTCGGGGGCCAGCACCAATTTGTTTCCATCTCGCAAAGAACTCCGCTCCATTCAGTTGAATAGGCTCATTAAACTTTGGCAGGACAATAGGTAATTTTAATATAATTGTATGAAGTTTCCCCGAAATGAAGGACACAAGCACTTTTGGCATGTCAGTGAATATATTCTTACACTCTATGTGAAATAGTTGTTGAATTTGATTGGATTGCGAGATAATTGATGGTGGTGGTTGTGGTGTGGTAATTGTTAAATCTGAGATATTCTCGATGGAGGTGGTAAGAGAAGTAATGTTTGTCTGTGTTCTATTGATAAAGTACAATGCAAGCCGACCAAGGTTACCATGGTATTCTGATTTAATACCAATCATAATCTGGGTATCCTCATATAATACACCTTCCATTGTGAATAGCAGTCGATCAGGAACTTTCTTTGAACCAGATGCTATAGGCCCTGAGTTCGTTGTAATCAATTGGTCTCCATTACTAATTTTAAGTTCTTCAAAACTAACAAGGTCTATATCATTATTGCCATTCGTTTCATTCTTTACTTTATTATCCAATGAATTACTTCTATTTGTTAAAGTCAATCGAGCCATATCTCGTTCTTTGTTAGCATCTTTGCCACCAATAATCCATGTTCGTTTATCTTCAGTATCCGTGTGCTGTTGGTGCAGTCTCGATAGTAATGCAGATTCACGTTCGGGGAATGGTGGCATTTCTTCACAAACTGACTGCAAGAGATCATCATTCGGCATAGTTGCGATAGTTAAATATTCGGCAGCACGCTGTTGGAGTTCAGAATTCAACACATAGCGATACCGATAGAAAACTGTCAAAATTTCACCTTTAATCTCAGGAAAAAGGTTGATAAACTTAAAGTAAGTGGTTAAAAGTAACGCTCGTGTTTGAAGTGTACATAAACCAAATTTCGAATGAATAACACGAAATTGTTCTTGAGGGCTTGCTTCTGGTATATTAGTGATAAGGTGGCCGAATTCACCAAGAATATAACCACCCACTTTTACTAAGTTTTCATGACATGTAGGAGACTTTAGATGAGTGAACACAGTTCTCGCAGCATACTCTTGAAGTTCTTCATTATTAGTAACAATCTGCACTATGCGATACCACACTTCTTCGCCAACATGATCACCAGCAGTACTAATTAATTGTAAAATTATATCAACGTACCATTGGTATTCAGTGGCGAATTTTTCAGTCAAGATTGCAATCTTAAGAACCATTTCTTCTCGTAGGGCATAATCAGCAATATTAAGATACCGCAATAATTCAGAAACAATGACCTTGGCGTTAGTAACGTCACACATGCTATATAAAAGATCAAGTCCTCGACGTCGTACGCTGATATCCTTATCTCGTAATGATAATAAAATAGTATCTTGATGCTTTTTAATTGGTTCTAATGAATCCACACATGCAGCTAAATGAGCCATAGTTTCTAAGCCCAAATACCTTACGTTAGTTTCTTTTGATATTATGAATCTTCCAAGAAGAACGGCAGCCTGATTGACAATTTGCGATTCAGTATCTAAGTGGATTGCAAGATTAATCGCTTCAAATAATACAGCATTTTGAGCATTGTTATGCTGAACATTTTTTTGAGCTTCTTGAGAATTGTTGATTATTGTCTGGAGTATAACGTGCAGTTTATTTTGGATTTCGCGATCATCTGAAAAATAAATTCTTATTAGCCAGAATCGAGTAGAAAAATATATATATATAAATAAAAAACATACAATTTATTATTTAAATGTCCTACCAGAGGGCGGATAATACTGCAATAATCGAAGCAGCTTAACCTGTAACCAAGGAATAGGAACTTTATAATATACGTAATCAGGTGGATTTTCTTTGTCAACTATAATCTATAAATTAGAAATGAATGATAATAAGTAAATGATAAATAATTTATATAAGAACAAGTTTTTTTATTTTTCAAATGAATAAAACCTTTGATAATCGGTTAACAGCCTCAGCGTAACAACTCAAGTATGCATCTAGATTATCTTGCGCCAATGCCATTATTAAGCTAGTTACACACAATGTAACACCCTGTAAAAATTTTCAATAAGAAAAAGATATGAATTGCGCAGTTTTAAATAAATTTAAAATATAATTATATATAGTTGACATACCAAATCAGGTTGACCCATTAGCATAATAATCCTTTCCGCCCAATCAGCCGCGGGGATTACGTCGGGATGTTTTCTGTACAGACGTAAAAGAGTCAAAGCAGCTTTCTTCTTGACAAAACTTTTAGAATTACTATAAACATAAAATAAGAAAAAAGGTATGTAGATTTAAATAGGATGATTAAGAAGTTGATGTTTTGACATTAATTAAAATTAATTAAAATTACTAACGGGGATATTAAAAGGCGATGAACATCTGATGATAATGATTCAGCCATTTCTCTACCTCCAATGTTTGCAATTGCATGTAAAGCGAGGCAGTTATAGATCTCATTGAGTTCATCAAGATCTTTTCGTATTGAATTGATGACCAAACGAGTAAGATCACTGTTTTCATGCATTAGGAGAGTTACGCCAAGGTAGCCCTATATAAATAAGGACAAATAAGTGAGTAATAAATGAAAATGAGACAATAGAAAGGCGATTTAAGACTGACAATTTGTTTTTCACTGTATTTATTACTAGAAATTAGATTCACCGCCTCCATATGACCAAAATCGATATCCCACCCAAGTATATACATATATAAAAGTTTGCAAACATATTTTTTCTTTTGATAACCATTGAGATTACCGTCTATAAATGATTGATTTTTAGTAAATACTTTGTCTTTTAATTAGACGTTATAAGTTTCAGATGTACAAATTGTAAATATAGACATGCCTTTGAATTTGGAACGGATATTAGCCATCTCTTTATTGATCCTTTTTTCTTCTAATTCTCTCACTCTGCCTAAATTTTATAGAAAGCATAGAAAGTAATCAAAGATAATGTGTAAATCTATATTTGAATGATTATACTGTCTAGACAGGATACAATTTCTAATATCCGCGATAAACACGGTCAAGCCTCGCATACTACTTGACATGATTGCAGATTTGTGATCTATGGTGTATAGAGCTAAAAATGTATGAATCTAAATGTTTGAAGTGTTTTAAAGGAGTATTTTTTATAAACGTTTTGAAGTGGTTTAAAGTATATATTTATTATCAACCTTTGTAAACTTAAACAGTATATTGATATGATACAAAATTAATATATGTATAATGATCAGCATATCCTTATTAAGTCAAAGTTAATTTCTGACCCAGTAATCCGGCTTCTAATTTTAACCCAAAAAAATTTTCATGCACTCCGATTGGACATCAACCGATGCATTAGTTATATGTACGTACGTATGAGGCTAGCCAAATGTTCATTATACATACTGTAATACGTACACATACTATCAAACGTCCGATTTGTCACATCTAAAATTTTATCATATGATTACACAAATTTATGAATTTATTTTTCTTTAAAACCTTAGTAAAAAATATGCTATATTTCTTAAAACAAACTTATTGTTGAGATTTTTACAAGTAGAATAGTATTTTTTTTTTTTGGTGTTAAGGTGAGGTCTTTATTAGTAATTTTAATTGTACATATTAATATACTATATATTAAGATATATTAAGATTATAAAATATAAAATAAAAATTATTCCTCTTATAAAGTTGAACTAATGTTAATTCTTTCAGTTATTTCAACTACTTCTTACAACTCAACAATCAATATTTTCACTGATTCTCAGTCTATAATCACTAAATATTCTAAAATATATATTACTTTCTCAAATCACAACAAGTTTTTCAAATTTAGCTCATAATCTATATAATATATTTTACTTAATATTATCAAATTTTATAATCATCAGATTAATTTTCATAAAATATTAGTTCATTTTAATAATATTTTTAATAATTTAACAGACTCATTAGCAAAGTAATATAATTTATCATCTATATTATACTTTAACTATATAAATATCTATAATTCATATTATATAATCTTCTAGAACTAATATTTTATTAAATATCCAACTAGAAATTTTATTAAAAATATCTGTAAAATTTATATCTTAGTAATATAGTCTTCTTAAAAATATAATATGAAATAGAACTTTTTGATTTCTTAAATTAATTAGAGATCAACTTGGTTATATTTTAATTTTTTTTTTTATGATATTAAGATAAGATCTTGCTTATATCTTTATTAATAATTTTAGTTGTATATATTAATATACTATATACTAAGATATATTAAAATTATAAATATAAAATAAAAATTATATGTAAAAATTAAAACTTAGACAATTTTATCTATAATCTAAACTAATTATGATAGTTAAGGCTCATCTAGATTTATAATATTAAAATATAATTAAAAGATATATTGTGATTAATCTAAAATGTTGACCATATGTTAATTTTTTTAATAACTTATCCAATTAGTAGACATGTATTAGAATATAAATATAATTAATCTGCTATTTCATATAGATATAAGTAGGGTTCCTCAAAATCAAATCAA